>JAPMOR010046940.1:382437-553913 GCA_026543865.1 Argiope aurantia | reverse complement strand
GTAGTACAAGAGAGAGCTTTTACGTTCTCATTTCCCTTTTCCCAAATTATATACTATTCAACTTCCAACGTTTTCAGTTTCCAGTTCGTTTTGCTTTCACAATAACGCTTAATAAGGCCGAAGCACCGTCTTCCCAAGTTCCTGATTTCAACCTAGAAACGCCACTCTTCTTTGGTTTTTTTATTGAGTGGAATTTCAAAGAAAGCTTTATAAAAATGTACAAAACTCTGCAATTAAAATTCTTTTATCTGAAAGCTATATTTTAGAGAATTGTATAGATGAAACTGTATTATTACTTAGTTTATTATTTTAAGACCTTTTTAAGACCTTGAAAATAAGAAACAGTATGAGATAAGCGTTCGTTTTGCTTTTTCTTTCATATATATTGAACCAATAAACGCCGTGGAGACGCAAATATAACAGTTAATTTTAAATACATACATGTATGCATGCATATATATACACATATACTGTAATATGATTACCTTTTAAATCTACTAAAAAGAAAGGTTAAAAATTTTATTTGACATATATTGATATTTCAGATAGAATGTTGTATCAGATGACACAGATGTTTTATTGCTTTATAATAACAAGCTCACGGAATGCCGATTCTTCGTTTTTCAACGGTTAAAGACACCAACATTTATTAGTAGTTGTAATATTATTTTGTTTTGAACTCAATGAAATTTCATTTTGAAAACTGTTAGGAGAAGACTTAATAGGCTATCAGAAAATATTTTTGTTACTATAAAAATCAGTATTTATCTTCTGAATACTAAAATTTAAAATAAATCAGTCGATCATTTGCCTTTTTTTATAATAATGCCATAGCATTTTCGCTTACTACCGTTGTTTTTGTGACTTCTCTAAAAAAACTGTTGATTTTAACTTTTCATCAGTTTCACAAATACTTGCAATTTTAAACCAATTGCACGATTGCTATTTCTTGTTTCCTCTTACAAATGATTTGACTATAATATGTATTGTGATTATCAAGATAATGGACCGTCTCTCTGTATGCGTACAGAATGTTAAAAAAAAATTATGGCACAGTAATAAAATTAGTTATTGGAATGAAATTTGTTATTGTAGATCTGTTCCAAAATTGTTGGTTTCTTTCAAAATTTGAATAAATTAATCAAAAGGAAGTTTTTTTTTTGTTTGGCCATGTATAAATAAAAATACTACCTCAAAAAACAACAAGCTTATATAAACGAAATTTAGTTTTATATCACGATTTTAGATATTTTACATATTTTTTGAAATATTCCAAAGGGAAATGAAATTTTTTTTTATACTCGATTGCCTAATTATGCTTTGAATATAAATTTAAAAAATGCAACTTCATATCAATGATTCCATCTTCCTTGTTTGCGTAGAAATGCGAGAGCTGAAGAGAAAACCCTTCCAGTTTTCCTTTTTTAAACTTATTTTTGTATAAAGTTATGAATAGTTAATCGTAGTTATCGGCATACATGCTGCATATTATTTCAATACTATAGTATTCCAAATAACCAGATTTCAAAGTGACTTTTCGTGGTGTAAAATTATTAGCTGATGTGTGAATCTTTCTTTATCTATATTAGGAGATAAAGAAAGGTGTATCTTTCTTTATCTATATTATTTTCTCTATTAGATGGATTTATATAGATTTACTTTCTACTAACTTTGCAATAAAAAAAATTTTAGTTCTTTTTTTTTTTGCAGAATTTTTTTGTTTTAGACCTGCACGAATCCAAAAAACATGTTTTTGGAATTATGTCTGCCTCTGTGAACACAAGGCTTTGAGCTAGAGAGATGAAATTTGGTACTTTATCTTTACACCAATATTTTAGATTTCTGTCAGATTTAGAACGAAATTCATTCAGAGGAAGTCTGCCTGCTTATTCGGGTACAAGTGAATTTATAATGAAAAAAACCTAATATTGGATAAACTAGGCTTAGCATCTACAATATATGTATATATAGATTCTTATCAAATTTGGAACAAAATCCATCGAGATGTTGGCTATCTGTAGATCTGTTTTTTTCTCTGCAGTAAACGCGGTAATTCAGAATAATAAAGGTAAATGAAATCTAATCCGTTGTTGTAGCATTTAAAGGTAAATCTTTATCCAATTTTGAAACAAATCTGTTAAAATGCTGACCGTGTATCAGCCTACACTTTCGCATGCAAGTAGACGTGGCAACTTAAAATAGCTGTAACTGAAATAAATGACTCTTATCATGTGATCTTGTGGTTAAAATTGTAGTTCTGTGTGAAATTTTGGTTCAGTCGAAGATTTTCTAGTATTTGTGTATTAATCGCTTGTGTATTTTTGGTGCAGTTTTTGAAGGTTAATTGCTGGCATGCGGTTAATACAAAGTACTTGTTTTCCTTTTTATACGTTAAAGCACACCACTCTTTATGTACGGATATCTGAAAATAAAAATCGGAGCATTTGTGGCTTTCACAATGTTATGAGAGAAATGACATCTTTATTGAAGAGTGCGCGAGAATGTTTCTGGAGATCATTCCCGTTGGTTAATTGTAGCATTGAAGTGTAAATTTGTAAGTTTTTATTACGAGTTTGAAGAAGAAAGAAATGTAGCAGCATTACTTATTAGGTGCAGAAAAAGTGTTAATAGAAATCGGAAAGAGTACTAAGATAGTTTTGGAGTCGTATATATTTACAATCCTAAAATGCTTTGGTATACAATTAAATGCTTTGGTATTCAATTTTTAAATGTAGTTATTGGTGATATTAAATGCTGATTTTATATGCAGAGCATGAAATGATGCGCAATTTCTTAATATGAATAATAAGGAAACGAAAAATAGGATACTTTATATTAGAGATCTATGAATGTAGTGATTATTGAATTTAAACTGCTTAAAGAAAACTGGAAATTACTCGCATTAAAGTTTTAGAAAATTCATTTTGTAAAGTACACAAATGCAGTAAAAATTGTGTGTGTGTGTGTAATTACTTCTTGCATAACACATATCAATGCTTCTTACATTCTTGTGTGTAAAATTTCGTGGGAGGGCAAAGTAAAACATCATAAATAAGGATAAGAAAAGGAAAATATCGAAAAGACTAATGATATGTATGTATACAAAAGCAATTTTATTATTTTTGAAGTTCAGCTTAAAATGCTTATGACAGCCATTATTGAGGAAAATGAATGATGTAATTACAGATATGTGAAGATTATTTGGTTTGAAAAATTAATGAATAAAATGCTTTTTTTCTGGTTCAGTATTGCTTAATACCGAAAAAGTGAAAAGTTTTTTTTTCTTTTAAATTTTGGTAATGAAAATTTGCTATTCTAAACGGATTATTGAAGTTGCTGCTTAAAAAATATTTATTCTATATTAATTTTCATTGGTTTCAACTAGAGTATATTTTCGTATATAATTCAAACGAGAAATTTACGAGAAGTAATACGTCCGAATAGTTAATAACGCATTTCAGTTTTTATGGTAATCTTTCTATTAACTGAATTTAACTCAGATTTACCACGCAGGTTTCCATATTTGATAATTTTTTTCTGGAAATAATAGTGTGTCAATTTCCATAATATTTCAATTACTAAGAGTATTTATCCTACTGGCTCACAACCAACAGAGTACATGAAGACTATTTTCGGTTACTCATTCCCGGAATAGCTGATTCGCTCTTCAAGGGCACCGAATTGCTTCCTTCATTTTCGTCATGCATGCAGTCGAAAAAATAAAAGAAAAAACTGCTACTACTATAACCCATCCCCACTCCTACACCCAGCGACTAGTTTTACAATCAGGAAGAATTCAACGTACGCACGGAGGCCGCTGCTTACGAATCTGTTGTACTACTGATCGCGTTTCGGAAAGCTGGCAAGCTAGCCTCTGTGAGCAACTTCGTACACCACGTGATGCTGTAGTTCAACGATCGAGGCCAAAGCCAAGGACTCCTCAATTTCCCATCCCCGCTCATCGGATTCCTACTAAGTTATTGTTGACTGCGTGATATTTTTGTATCAAGTCTCTCGGACTTTATCTGGGAGTTAGTTATATCATTTTGTGGCGCCGACTGTTCTTTGGCGCTTCCTCCAATTTGTTGAATAATTTAAAAAGAAATTTTTTTAAATTGTACTTTATAATGGCAGATGATCCAGTAGGAAAATTGAAGCATTTTTTTTATGTAGCACGCGAGTGACCTTCAGTGCTTCCTTATGTAATTAATCATTTTTTCCTTTCCTTTTGTTCTTTGCCCCTGTTGGACTTAACAGAATCCTGCCATTATCCGCTGTATTGAATTTTTAAAACCATCTCGCTGAGTAATGCGTATTTGGCGCATTGCTGCCAAACCTGGATTTATACCATGAGACATGCATAACCAACCTTTCGATTTTAAGATGAGCCTATTTTTGTCTTGAAAGATATTTAAAAAAGGTCGAATATTTTTAACTGATAAAAATTGTCGTCCATCATTGTAAACTTTGTTTCAGTTGGGGTTTTCATTACTGATCCAGTATTTCTAGATATACTATTTATTAAATAGTTTTTTAAAAAAACTAGCATATTGAAATTTTTTTAGTAAAATAATGCTACATTAATATGCTTGTTTAAAAAAATATCAAAGAGAACTCACAGGCAGTGAAGAATTATTCAACATTTTTGCACACGATATTCTCGATTCTGAATTGTATATTTTACTTCATATCGACAAATTTTTGTAAGAATTTTCTGTTAAATTGTATACTAATTGCTGTAACTTTCTTTGTCTCTGACAGTAGTACTGTTTTTACCTGAAACTACTACCTGAATAAGTAGAAGCTTTCCTTTTTCATATTTATAAAAGGATTGATTAGTACAGTTCATCTGCGATTTTCTATTTTCGTTATTTATATATTTTTATTACATCTACCACATCAAAATGAGAAGTTCCGGTAAACTGTGTTTGATTTTTTTTAAATGCTTATGTACATTTTCGGTGCTCTGGAATTGTTTTCCCCCTTTCGCATACAATGATGCACTGTCGAATTGCTTAATTTTTAGCTACAAATATGCAAGTGAAAATAATTTCAATATCTCAAATGTCTTTAATATTATTATAGGAATTAAAACAATTGTCCCCTAGAGGTTGTCATCTAATTAGGAAATTATGCTAATTCGTAGTTGATAGGGCTAAAATAGCAGTTTTGGCTTTATTTGTTGATATTTAGAGCTTAGTTAGGTAAATTTTTGAAGAAACTGACAACATTTAAATTGCTAGTAAAAATGAAATTTTCTTGCTTATCATCAATTGAATAATAGAAGAATATAACCGTTTTTAGCTTATTGTATATTGTTTTTAAATGTTCAGGAAAGTTGGGGGAAGACACTTCATAAAATATTAATACCATATACCAAAAGATATATTCAGATCCATTGTTAATAGAATTATTTGTTACTAAATTAAAGCTACAAGATTTCTATGCACAAATATTAATATTCGGGGGAAAAAACTCATGATTTCATACGGAAAATGTAACGTTTCATGATTTTGTTTTAAAACAAACAAACTTGACAGCAAATCAAAAAAGATGAAAGTAATGATGCAATTATAAAGATGACAACGGATGAAAGAAAATTCACCTGCTGAAGACATTTTATCTGGGTATAACGTATTAAATCTAAAAAGTAAACCGAAATTTTTTCCTACTAGTAACACATAACTCGCCAGTTCAAATCGTATCAAAGACTACTGCATCGTTTTCATTAATTAGTAAGGAATCGATTTTTGGAAAATTACATCTAGTACTTCATCCTATAAGTTGATTTGTTTAGGAAACCGGTTGTTTTGGGGTTAGTGCCCACATTTAGAGGAAATGGCAAGCAATTTCCCTAAAATCGTATTATGAAAACCCAGGCAATAGATATAAGGAATCTATAAAATGATGTTCTGTACAAACATCTGCTAGCAAGAACAAAAATAAGCGGTACTAGACTCCCCGAAAGTTTCTTGCATTATTTCTAATAAAGGTCTTACCTTCTTACCCCATAAACGCATAAAATCGTGGACATGGGTGCCTTTCAGGGCATAGTCGAATAGCTATGGAATATTGATTTTTGGCGTGAATTTAGCATTATTTTCGTGAATCGCTCGTGCTATATGTATTTTGGACGACAGATAACCGATAGAAACAAAATTTGATTCGAAACTACTGCTTATAGTTGCAAGACAACGTAACGAATTTTGATTGAAGTCATTAACGTAACGAATTTCATTTTGAATTATTACGCTTACATGCATACAAAAGTCTGGCCGACAGACGGTCTATTCTTTCACAAATTTGATTCATGATTTGATAATCGTACCGATTGATCGTGTACCGAATTTTATCCATTCATTTCTTTGAGTTTTGTTGTTATAGAGTTCACTTGTACTCGAAAAGCCAGGCAGATTGCCAATGAATTTCGTTCAAAATTTTGTAGATATTTACAAATTTGATCCCCAAGTCCTTATATCAAATTTCATCCGTGGTTTCAAACAAACGCCGAAACGACGTTAAAAGAAACTAGCTCAAAGCGTTTTTGAGTTATAATGTTAACAAACAGACGTAGTGCCGAAAATTTGCTTTCGTACGAATAAATGTACGGAACTCGTATAAAAGTATTATTTAGATAACTGCTCTACTTTCGGTTTGAATTCACTAAAAATTGTCGCCACAAATTATTTTTACTGCATTCTTCTGTAAAAAATACTTATTTCATACTACATTTGATACAAAGTACATCGACTCAAAAGTATCAGAAGTTGTATATCTCCATAGATTGATGCAAATTTTAAAACTTTAATATTTTTGGAAGTTTGTACAATTGCCAGTTATTTCTTAAATAGTGTTTTAACATTGATTTTTGTGCCGTTTATAACGTAACTGATTATTACACACTTACGCCTCATAGGTTAATATCATAAATCTTTTTAACTATTATAATTCTTAACGAACCTTGTTAATTACGAAAGTGCCTGGTAATTCTGCTGAAATCATTATTTCTATTCTTGCGAAAAGAAAATAATTACAGAAATTAATTTATCCTTGTCTAGATGAATTTAGATTTGAAATTTCGAAATGTTAGTACTGAATTAGGTAGTTTACATAAGTGTTTGTTGTCTGCTGTTTCTGACAATCCAATTTCACGTATTGATCAAATTAATTGTTTAATGCTGAACAAATTTACAGCTTGTTTTTTTATAATGGTAATCATATATATTATTCAATACGGCTAAGAATTGCTCTTTCTGAAATATACTTTACTGTATGTGTGAATTTCAAGCGTTTTGATTATGCTGTTTTCATATCCGAAAAAGGAAAACAAAATGTAAAATGAATGCGTTTGTTAGCACACATTTAAATCTTAATTTCATATAGCATGTTGATTAATCATTTCAACTGAAGGAAATAATTTTATTTTTCTGCAAACCTTATAACCTTCGCATTATAATGAAATAATTGTCGAGAATTTTAATTGTATACTACTATTAAAAAAAACAATTTTTTTTAAACCTTCTCATTACACTCTCTGCACGAATTACGTGCAAAGTATTAACTTTTTTATTGAGTATATTACCTTTCTAAAATCCATAAAAGTATAAATCAATATCCTTCACTTTAAGAGCATAACAACTTCTGTACTAACCTGAAACATCAGTCGAGATGCAAGAGTGGAGCAAAACTCAATAAGAAATCGGTCATTATTTCTTTACAACTTACAACCATATTTATTTGAAAGTTTAAGTAAACAGACAGAATCATAAAATTTACTATTTTCTTGTGTGTTTTTTGTGTAGCTAAGAGATTTAATTTCGAATTTATTGAGGTATAAGAAACTGAATGGTTCGCTTTTGGTTCTAAAAATGATCTAAATAAATATAATAAATTTTGAAATAGCAAATTTATTAATATCTTTTTTTCTTTTGTAAAAAAATTATTGAATAGAGCTTTAAAAGTAGAATTATTGTAAATACTTATGGCAGTAAGGTACTTTCTATTGGACGCCATTTCTCTATTTAGCTGTTACTGAAATAAAAAATAAAAATAAAAAAAATGCTTATATAATTAAGTTGCATTTCATATTTTTAAAGTATTTTTATATTCATTTTAAATATTGTTTGCCATTGCAACTGTAAATTATTGATACAATTTTGAATTTAAAATCATAAATAAGTTCGAAACAGCCATAAACAAATGCAATATTTGTTTCATTTGCAAATTACTGCGTAATTGTGCACTTAGCTTGATTGGATACATTGAATATTTCGAATGAAAAATTTAGCCAGGAATTGGATTCTTTGGTGTTATGGAAGACTTAATGGAGAGTAAACATTTACTTTTTAATAGACATTTTGTCATTTCAACTATTGCATGTGGTAGTAAATATGCATTACTTTTGTGTGGTAAGCATACCTAATAGATTTTTTTAGTGAGGAAAGAAACGATGAATAAAATGATTAATTCGATTGGAAAGAATGAAATGAATATATAGAATAATATTTAATCCTTATATCTAGGGTTAGTGTACGATTATATGCTAACGAATAAATGCTTGCTTCAAATTATTTCCATTCATATGATTATAAATTGTAAAATTAAATTAATTATTAATTAATTGTAATGTAAACAATTAGTTTAAACAATTTCTGTACTCCTTTTCTAATTTTAAGAAAATAAAAAGTAAACTGCATGAACATTTCGTAATGATTTGAGTCTTAAGAATATTCCATCCTTACTGACTTAAAAAATAAAATCCTTAATACAATGTCCCCTAAATTGTGAGTCACAATCGAATGGAGTCGATTTGAAGAGTGTCAGGGAGTGCTTCAAATTGGGGCTCTTAACCTCTGGAATCCAGTGGCGGATTTCGAGTCAGTTTTTTGGGGTGTCGCGGCAGGATCTTGAATGTTTATGCAACCTTTTATGATTTTGAGAGTTGTGATGTGGGCTTAAACTCTTCATTAAGCAATACAATGGACATTTTCATAGAATCATATTTAATATTTTTTTCCTTGAAAGATTTTGGTCCATAAAATTGTTTTTAGAAATAGCGTGTGCTGTTAGTTTATCGAAAAAATTCCATATCGTGAAGAATGAAAGTTGTCTCTGTAGATTCGGTTTGATGAAACTTTGCTGCAATATTTAAAAACTTAGGAAACTCTTGTCTTAGGGGATATAATCCTATAGCTTTGTGCCTTCTTTTCGAAGTTTCATTCAGCTGTCGTTTCCTTTGTTCGCTATTGCTAAATGAAATGTCTTATTCAATTTTAAAAAACCCCAAAGAATAGAAATCTTAAATTTTTTTGTTCCTTTAATCAATCAATGCCTTTAACCAATCAAAATTACATAATCACTTGATTGCAATTCATATATTTATCTCAAAATATTCCAAAAGTTCGGATGAATATTTCAGATAAACTATATCTTAAGGTAGAGAACAAATCTTTTATTTTTTTAAAAGTCGTTTACAGATCATGTGAGTGCAAAGTGATGATTATATAACGCAAGGAAATGACGTAATACTTGAACCATTAAATCAATTTGAAGGACATTCCTTTTTGTGATGAGTAGACGATTTTTACATAACCTTGAATGATGTTTTGAATTCGAATAATATTTTCAACGTTATCAGTGTCCTATTACTGGTATCTTCGCTTGTTACATCATTCTTTTAGTATCTTGTGTACTAAAAGCATATCTCTTCTTAAATTACGTAACTATAATTTTTATGCTAAAATTATGTTTTTAATCGTGCTCTTTGATCTGTCAGCCAAGCTCGCTATCTGTATTCAAATGATAAGCATGAAAAAAGATAACTTCGTTTTATCATGTTTCGTGTGACTAATTGAATTGTTTGAGGTTTATCTTTACGAAATTAGTAAACTGAGTTATAATTGACTTTCAGTAAACTTAAGCATAAAACAGCTTCTCTTATAGTAAAACTCACTTGCTTAAAAAAGATTAAATAGTATCTATCAGATAGCCAGCTAATAATTTTGTAGTGTGCCAGTAACAACTTAATTAGTAAATAAAAGTTCATGTATTGAAGATGAATCAGCTTTGACTCTTTTTGCAGAAAAGCATTAAATTCTTAATAAAGGTTTTGATAAAAAAAAAAAAATACTAAACGAAGGCAAATAAAAAAAAAAGATTCGAATAATGTAATTTAAGATTCGATTACATGGCTTATGTGAGGCTGAGTTATTTGAACTTTTAAAATCGCGATTTCACTATACCCCTGGCTCCGAATAATACTGAGGTTTTGCAAGTTGACCCTTTATTGGACGCATTAATAAATAAGTCTGCATTGATATTAGTATCAATATTGTTTTCGTCTCTCGTATGATGATTAACCTCCTAAATTTAATTTTTTATTGAAATTATATCAATTAAATTTTGTATATTTAATTGAAGATTTGGAATTTTTACTTTCTCGTATATATAGTATAGTGAAAGAATATTAATTGCCGAAAAATTCGAATTCGAGATTTTGACGAATCTCCAGGTCCGAAAAACACATTTTTGTAAAATGTCTCTTTCGGATGATAAATCAAAAATGCTTTGAGATAGACGATATAAATTTGATATTTAGTCTTTACACCAAATTTGCAAATTTCTATAAAATTTTGAGTAAAATCTATCTGAAGAAATCTGTCTAACTGTTGGAATATACGGCTAACTTAATAATTACAAAACAAAGAGAGCTTTAAATAAAATTCATCACTAGTAGACGCTATAAATGCTAAATTGGCTCAGATTTTGAGCCAGTTCCAACTACGGGTTAACTGCCCATCGATCTGTACTTTCAAACATATATAAATAATATAATTGTATAATTTAAAAATGCAGTAACTTAATTATATAAAATTTGGTATGGGATTTTCCGATTATAAGTAGAGTTGTATGTCAAATTTTTGTTTCAATCGGGTGAGAAAAACTTGTCTCTAACACTAATCTAAAACAATTATCGGATACTATTAACGCTTGCCAGGAATTAATCGTCAAATGACTCGACGACGATGACGCGATAAATTCAGTAAAAATGTCAAATTCTCTGAAAATATTAATATTTCGTAACTATTATACACCAATGCCATGTGAGGTGTTCTCTGGCTTGACTAATTAGAGTAGCGAGAACGTTTTAGGGAGACCATTCCCGCTGGTTTATATGAATAAAAGAAAGAATTGAAACAGAGACCATTTTACCATTTTCACTGTTGGTCTTGTTTGCCTAGCAGAAAACTTAACATAATTCTCACCAGATTAAGAATTGGCCATACACGGCTCATACATAAAACACTTGCTGTTGGGGAAACCCTCACCAAATATACGGTATGTCAGTGTCCTATGGCGGTTCTTCACATTTTTATAGAATGTCCACAATTTAATAATCAACGTCTTCGCTGCTTTCATTCTCCCAACATCAAATTAGAAGACATTCTTCATAAAGTTCCCCATCTTTTTACCTTTTTAAAAAATGATTGGCTTTTAATCTTTGATATGATTCTTCAATAACTTTTGGATTGTGTTTGATCTTGTGACGTTAAAAAGGCTATCGATTAAATTACGGTTTTTTTTACGGTTTCTAAAAATATCTTTTATTGTTGCATTGAATTTCAAACCGTTCTTTGTTTCATCAGATATTGCGTAATATTTACCAGTCTTAAAAACAAAGAAAGTTTCTGTTTGTTATGTGTGTAGTTTATATGAAGAATAAGAAGTTGAAGTTACAGTATCGCGCAATTTAGTAAATAAATGAACCGGTCTTCTACATTTTAATAAAAGTATGATGTTGTGGAACTTGACTTCATTGGGAAAGTAAAGTTCATTTGCACTATAAATAGAAGTGTTAAGTTATAAAAGCAACGCGGTTATATTGCATATCTTATAACTTTAAACGAGTAATTCTTGTGTTTATATATATAAAATTTATTTCGTGTATCTCGGCTTTAATGATTTGGATCAAATTTTATATTTAAAGTTTTGTTCTTTAACTTGATCTATATAGGTGTCGTTTCTGAAAAAAACGCAATTTTACATACATATAAGAAGAAAAAAAATATTTTGGAACTAAATATTGACATGTGGCTGGGCTATACATGGCCTGCATAAGGGCATTATAATGGAATATAGTTAAGTCCATGTATTTTTCCCATGTTCCATACATTTTTCTCATGTTCGATACCGCATTTGCTATTCAATTAGATTTCGCTTATAACTTTTATCGAGCCATAGGATAGGATTTTATATACGATTTTACAAAGAAAAAAAAAACTGCCGAGTAAAGCTTGGTCTCCCAGGCGCTCAAAATTAAATGCTGGAAATACTTTTCTGAGTGAAAATCAAAGCTATGCGTAAGAAATTTAAAAATAATTAGACACAATCAGTATGTGTGATGAACCAGCTTGGCCCTAAAGGCGGTTGATTTTTAATGAGAGACAAATATGGAGATTATTTGCAGTGCTTTGATTACCGTTATTCATGCTGTAATTTGAGTCCTTTCCGACAGAGGTAAAAGAGAAAAAAAACAACTAAGTCTTAATTACCTAGATTGTTAAAAAAAATGTTTGTGAAATTGAGATGATTTGAAATACATAGCATGACTTTAGGAGGTAAATACAAGATTACGATTATTATCTCATTATGCTTCTAGAGGACATACTAAAATGTCTACGTGTCACGAGTCTATCAGGAGAGTCTATAATTTCGTCTGTATAGAAATTGTTGATAAGTATTTTGACAAAAAAAAATTGTTGGAAGTTGAAGTATCTACGTATTAAATAAAATCCTAATCCAATCCAATCCAATTTACAATAAAATAGGGCTTGAAAAGTCATTGAGACTGGAGACTTTTGAATTTTCTAGACATTCATGAATTTCGTCCTTTAAAAGCCAATCTTTTTACATTATACTTGTACTATGTATCAAATCTGTGTTTTAATTTTAAACTGAGTTCCAATTATTGATACAATTGTCGGATAATTATCAGCCAAGTGCTTCTCTTAAAAATAAGTTGTTCTCAGATATACATAAATTGGAAGCTAAAAAGGCTATCGATTTATAGACATCTTAATAAGATTTCTAAATAAATTCATGATGAACAGTTGATGATTTGTGTAATTTTTGATGAACTATTGTCGCTGTTATCCAATTCTAAGAATGCATTTCTTCTTAGTTGTTAGATTTTTATTCGGGATTTGTATATTTCGGTATGATTTAATCATTATTTGTCTTGCTCCTCTTGTGTAAGTATATTATTTTGTTTCTTAATTGTGAAATTCATCACAATTGTTTATTGATTTTTAGATTTTGTTTACCATGGATGAATTTTTAAAGTTATGATTATGGTTCTTAAATAACGTAATGAAATGCATTTATTTTATTATTCCCAAGTTTCTGATATCCGTAATCTCAAGGGCAAGGTCTTTTCCATCGTAAGTGTCCAGGTGTTACTTAATATTCATCTCATTACTGACCTTGCAGTAAGTATATGCTTCAGGTGGCAAATCATTCAAAATGTAGTTATTTCATCTCAGATTTTAATTTTAGAGCATAAATGATGTAAGAGGCTAACTTCTACTTAGAAAATAATGGTAATATTTTACGCTGTATACATAAGGGTTATGTAAAACCTTGGGTCTAATGGGTATGTAAAACGCAAGAGAGCTTAGAGTAATTTAACTACGCTATTTTCATTTCACTCATGGAATATCTTACTTTTTTTATTTGATAACCCGAAATGGCAACTCGAATTTAAACCAGTACCATTTTTTTATATATATATATATGGCATATTAATATGTCTTTTATGGTATGAATAATAATAAAGCTTTGACCTTTATTGTACCATTTAAGTAATGAAAAAGTACGGAACTAAATGATTTTTCATTCAAATGCCCAGAATATTTAATGGAGGAAATAAAATATATTTAAATTAATTTAAAAGTGATTTTTTTTTGTTCTTGTTTCGTATTATTTTAAACATGTCGTATTAATATTTCATGTTTTTAAAATATGCATCTTTTTTAACTAACGGTTACGATTTTATGTATGACAAATTTTACTGTTTCTATTTTGAATAAAGAGTTAATATTATGTAATCTTTAAGATATGAAATGGAATTGGATGTTTACTCAAGGTTATCTCGCGACAGTGTTTGAGCCGCGTGATCGGAAAGTCGCATGTGCGAGTCTTGTCACTGTAGAAGATGCATTGTGCAATGATGGGGTTTTCGAAGCCTGCGAACTAATTCGGATACTTGAAGGCCTAACTGCGAGTCATAATTTGTCATGTTAATTAACCATGGTGCAGAATCTCTTCATCTTGATATTTTGCTTATAGCTTTCAACGTCCTTTACAATCGAATATTAGCTACATATCCTGTGTTTTTTAATAACCCTATTTAGAAAAAAGCCACGTTTTTAAAAAGAATAAGTACTTACAAATGTTTGAAACATATTATTTCAAGTCAGTATGTTCTAAATAGATCCTGGTGGAGCATTGATTTATTTAAATATTATGTATATATGAAATAAGAAAGGGAATTGCAGAATTTTTCTTGGAATTTAATTTGCAATATTGAGGTTACCTCTGAAGATAACGTTTGCTTTCATCACTGAAATAGTAAAATATATTAGTTAGTTGAAATATTTTCTCATATACGATTCTTCTGAGCATTTGGAATATTCCGTACTGAAAAATTTCATTGTAGATCGTCATTATATTGCATTTGTTTCTTATTGGTTATGGATCTTATTGATTATGCAATTCCAGAAATGTTTGCCTATTTTTTATTGTAATGCCTTTTTGTGTTGCTAAATTTAATGGAAAGTTTATTTTTAATTGCTATTCTTACACCAACATTTATTGGTCTGGTCTTTAATATAGATAAGAAATTTCAACTAGATATCGTGCTGTTTCTTTTTCGTTGCATAATTTCGGATTATTGACTGCCATTATTATTGGAAAAGAAATTCTTAAGATTTTCAATTTTTAATCAACAGTTGTCATAAATACGTAATAATTTCATTTATTTATTCTTATATAAAGCAGCTTTTCATCCTAAAATCCTAACCCATTTAGTCTGTGAAGAAGTTTGGTTTAGTTAATTTTTTTTAACTTTATAAACTAAAATGTGAGTCATTTTGGAAATATTTTACGTATCTGTTAATTTAGAGTACTGGTTTGCCCTAATTTAGGTAAATGGTTTTTTGCTATGACTGTTATCAGGTGCCAATATTGAAAAACCCTTTTATGTAACTAAGGGAAAATAAAAAGATAGTCGGTTGTTTTTGTATTACATACAAATCGTTAACATCAGATTCATCCTTTTGAGTGCGAGTTAACATATGAACGAGTAATTCGGTTTGTAATTAATATTGGTGTGATATAATGTAAGCATTTAACCCTGTGTCTGTCGATTGTTTTTAAAAATCACTATTTAGATGCAACTTTTTTAAAAAATTCATACAGTTTTAAATCGAAGCGAACAATTTATTATATGCTGTCAGATAATAGCATGATATAATTCAAATTTGTATCTATAAGAGTTCAGTTCTTTAGCCCGTGCAAATCATGGAATGCAATAGAAAATAGACTGATTTTCATGGGATAAGCATTTACTGTTAACATTGGAATGGGTTTAATGATTTTTTTAAGAAATATATTGATTTTCTTCCTTTTGATCACAAATCTTTCAATTTAAAAAAATACAATTTTACAATATACATTACTCAAAGTTGAACACTTTGAATAGCAGGTTGGATTAATTCCAATACTAATAACATAAATTCATTGACTCAGTTTAGAAATTATTATTTTCTGCCGTAATGCTGAAATATTTAAACAGATAATAAATTAAAGAATTTGATTATTATGTGAAATTAATTTCCTGTTTCTTACAACTTATCGCCGCATCTTCTTGATATTGATTCTACGAAAGTACCGGCGATAAATTCTGAGAACTTTCGAGCATTCTTGAGAGCCAGGAAAGGGACAGACAATCGCATTATCGCAGACATAAGTGTTTAACGCTGCTTTTACTCTACAAAAATTTGCATTAGTTCGCTTCAATTCCTGAATACTTGAAAGATAGTTTGGATAGAGCTGAAAATTATTTTATGATTTGTTTGGTTATGCCTTTATTACTTTGGTAAATTCTCCAAACTGTGTATTATTTACATGGATTTTTTTTAGGTAATTTCTTAAAATAGCATGATTTTCAAATTCAGTTGATTCTTATCTACTGAATCATAAATCATAAAATTCAGGAGTAGAATAAAAAAACTTTTTAATTGTTTTTAAGAATTTTTGTAAGTTTTAGTCCATTTTATATAAAATGACGTGGTTGAGCCATGTATCGAAGTGCAGAGTTTTTTTTTATACTTAAATATATTTTTAGACTTAAACACCATTTAGGGGATCTCTAAGAAACGCTTCAGTACGTATTCATTAAAAATTCTATATTACTGAAAATGAGATTTTGTTTTATTGTAGGCGTGTTAAGAGTATTTGAAGTGACGCTTAAATTTATCCCTTATTGAGAACTATTTCAAGTCAGCTCTTTCTTTTTCTGTCATTTTTCCACAAATTCAATTTCCATTAATTCAATAACAATGTGTTGAAAAGTAAATGTTTCTTTATAGAAGTGTTTAATATAAATGTTTCTTGATAAGCACATTATTCACATATTGTAAAAATCATGATCGATTTCTTTAAGTGCAAATTATTAATGTGTGACTAACTTTGTACTGTGCAGGTGTAACAAAAACCACAAAGATTTTTCATCCAACTCTTTATTGTTAGAAAGGTTCCAAACATTGAACAGTATTATTTGTCATATTACGTAAAATTATAATTTCTACTGTTACTTAAAACGTCGATCAACTCTTATACAAAGGGCATTTTACTCATCTCATGTTTCCCGATGTGCGATATCGGTCACAGTACATTAATTCAAGGATGAGAAATTAATTTTTGTGGACATTTATTTCTGACAACTTACAGAAAACAACATAAATATGCTCATATAAACGTATTTCAAAACTTCCATTCGTTAATAATAGTAATCCTGAATGTCGTCACTTATTTTAGTGATGTTGATCGAAAAATCATGACACTTTTATTAATATTAAGATCTTTCTTTATTTAATACTTTTTTTCCAAATTTTGATTCTGTTTTTTTTAAAAATGTCTTAGATTTTCACTTGCCGAAAATAATTCTAAAACCCCATCTTTTAACTAAAATGACTGTATTTAACTTAGTCTTTGCTTGTTTGACGGTGCGTTTATCAAAATAATGTATGTTCTTCAATGTGCAATCCGAAGTTACCAAAATTTATTTTCCGCGACAAGTTGAAGTGGCGGGAGAAGATACTCTCATATAGAATGAAAGAGAAGATCCTCATCTAGAAGAAGACTTCCAACAAATGAATGGAATTTAGAAAACAAAATACCGTATTACTTACCCGATTTTTCTGTTGGCAGCTAACTCCGTCCAACTCCCTCCTGTTTCTTTTGAGAACTGCTACTCATTTTGAAGCAGTGCCAGTCATATTAAAAATATCCAGGTTTATCTGATTTAGTTTTTCTGATACGAAGGAGTATTTTCTGTCATTCAGTTAGTTCTACGTGATTTCTTTTCAATCGTAAATAATACAACCAGTCGCCCGTTTGTTCTTCTGAAATTTTCTTTTAAAACAAAACACAGGCTTTCTTAGACTTTCGGAAAGCCATTTTTTAGCAATGGCTTTCCGAAGCAATTGTATAATAAAATTTTTTGATTGAAGTCTAATTTTAAAAAAATTAACTCGGCTTATTAAATGAAAAAAAAATGGATTTATGGTTAAATGAACTAAGATACCTCAGTTTAGTTTGTATTAAGAATTAAATCTAGGTTTTTAATTATTCGGAAAATTTGGTATGAATGTATACTAATTTTCTGTGGTTTGGCAATATTGACTATTTGAAAATGATATCTGAGAATTAATTGGATTTTTAAAAACAACATTATGCAGTCAGAGCAATAATAACTTCGGAAATGCAAAGAATATTTATTAATCAAGAGAGAACTCTAATGAGATCGCGAAATATCTTTCCGCAGATAACGAAAAATTAATGATTTTGCTTTATGCTGCTTTGGAGACCAATCGAGTTGTCATGAAAAATAGAAGTAAAGCAGAAAAACGTTACATTGCCGCATTTTTATTGGTTAAATGTCATTGACCTAACTATCCGAAATAAGTCTTAAATTTGCACCGTATATGTTACCGGATGGGGAGTTTAGAAAGAAGTTATATTTTCGCGGGGAGTTATTAATTTTAGAAGAAAAATTTTGAATTAAAAATAGCACAGGTATCTTTAAATGTAACTATGTTAATCAGTATTAAATTTTTAAAAAGTACTAATTTAGAATTTTTTTTTAATGTAAGCAAATATTTTGGAATTACATCCACAGACTTGATATATAGAAGGGAATAATTGGTAAACATTTCAGATTAATATCTAAAAATATGCTCCTTCAGATGAATAGCTTTTTATCTAAACACGAAACTCGGTATCAAATCGACCTACCACATTTTAATTCTGTATCATATCTCGGTTTAAACTTAGAGGGATGTTTCTGATAGTTATCTCAATAATAAACCAATAGAATTGCTGTTAAGATTTCTATCCATAAAAAGGTACAATTCGATTGAACAATCGGAATTAATACAATTATGCCTTGTTTACAAATGAATCTATTAAATAATTCCAAAAACTGATAGCAATAATTGTTTTATATTGAATTTAGCTAACTAGTAATAGCTTAACATTTATGTAGAAAGATAATTTGCCTGACATAGAAAGGATTATATTCACATAATTATAAATTCAATGTCGCCCTATTGGTTTGATAATAAATCGTTCATGAAAGTCGATGTTGTTCACGAAAAGATCTTGCGTTGTAATATAAATGGATCTTTAAGTAATGGGTGTCCTATTTCATTGACAGACAGCAACAGCAACATTTAATTAGAACAAAAAATTTTCATTACCCGTGTCGGTTAATAAATAGAACAGTTTTTTGCTTTCCTATATTGAATATTCTTTGCTATGTTGGTATTCGTATACATAAAACATATGCATCGAAACGAAATAGGTAAAATTGTAATTGAATATAATAAATTTATAGTTCTTTAGGATAATTTTGGGGCATATTTCTGTATAAATTGGAATCAACTATTGTTGTTAATGCAAGTCGATTTCTTTTCTCTTAAATTATTCTCAAATCTTTTTCAAATATTGAAAATTATAAATTGGACATTAATAATATAGATTTTGTTTAATGTGAAAGAAACAAACACAAATTCTGACTAATCAGCTTTTATGTTTTTGTTTTTTTTATTTGAAAATATATTTCTCTGAACAACAACTTTTCCCCCCTTTATTATTTTAGATCTACAGCAGATTGTTGATTTAATAAAACGATTTTTTTTTGTCATTTTTATCTAAGAGAGACCCCCCCCCCATTCTTGAATATAACGGTTTTCAAAATTTAGTGATCTAAGTGACCCAATTCCATCTGTGTTTATTCCCAGCGACATTTCATTTGGCTCATTTTTATTCATTTTCTTTCTTTTCTTTTTTTAAGAAAAAGTAAAGGGAGAAAATTACGTTAACCAGACTAAAAGAGAATATTAGCAAGAAAATTTTCCGGTTAATTTAGCATCACCCCCCCCTTTCCACATAGATTTCGGGGCACAAGGCAACCACCTCCACAGCTCGTGCTTCCGCTACTGGAAATAAACAGTGTGTCTTGAAAAAAAATTTATGAATGAATGACAATAAAACATTAATCTTTTATCTAGTCACGAACTTTTTATTTTCGTATTTTTTTGCATTTCGTGACCTTGAATGTAGAAATGCTTCTTAAATGGAATAGTATGAAAATCGATTAACGTATAATCTTCCACTTCAACATATGACGTAGTATGGTTATTTGGCAAGAAATATTCAGCAAGCAAAATATTCGCATTCAATAATGACTTGCATTTTTCAGTGACCTTCAATTTCTTCGTCATTCTGTTTTAGCTGATAAACTAGATAAGACAACTTCTTTACTTTTAGTCGTTAATTTAAAATGCATAAATCATTGTATTGTGTTTGTTTGAACTGTCTTTTCCCGTATGCTTACGTGGAATAATGTGTTTAGGAAATTGCAAGAACAGTCCGTTCCCGTTAATGAGGTATGTTTTTAATATTCAGATTTCAAACAGTCCTATATCTTGGGTAATAAACCAATTTTTATGTGACTAGAACAAAAAATGATTCATTATACATTTTGTGTTTAGGAATTAAAGTACAATATAATCTTTCCCACTTTGAAAGCCCGATACCTTATCTCGAGAATCGGCATCTATTCTTTTTAGTTGTTGCTACTTTTACTGTTAAAAACCTTGTTTAAAGTCTAAAAAGATACTTCTAGTTAGAAATAAAGTATGTTTTTAATGGAAGCAAATATAAGATTTTTAACCTAGGAAAAATGTCTTGATATATATAGAATGTGGCGAATCTTTTCTTATACTTCCAAGGTTGATAATATTTGAAAACTGTTTTTTTTATCATAAAAACAAGATTATAGTTTTCCCGTAGAATATGAAATTTTTAAATATTTACTATCCAAATATTCATACTGTAGGATTGTGTTAATCGGCGCAAAACATCCGAATTCTCGTACACTAAGATAAATAAATTCCCAAGTAAAACGAGTTCAACTGCAGTTGCTGTGAGTGAGATTGCATAACATTTTCGTTTCCTTGTTTTATCTCAGTGTTGATTGTTAAGCTGAATTGTAAACGGAATATTAGCCATTCAAGGTCGTGATTGTAATTTAGCGATCGCCTTTCGAAATGCATATTTCCGTCGCCAAATGGCGAGAACGCGAATCACGATAGCAACCCTTACTGGAAAAGGAGTCAAGGGAAGTTTTTACGTCAGTGAGTCAGGTGTTTACTCCACCAATAATAGACTCAGGAGAGACACGTGAAGAAACTAATGATGGCTGATATACGGCGGGACCTTGAAAGCTGAAAGCAATTGAGAGTTGAGATATTACATACAGTATGTGCTTGCTTTATCAGCCTGTTTTATTCTCCAAGCTAATATTTGTTCCATTTTGAGATCATTGCGTAATTGCTGCAGAATACTATTTGGATTATATCAGTGTGAGAAACGAGCCATTGTGGTAGGATGCTTTAAATGCTCATCACATACTAGCTCTACTAGTTATTCGGCAATTTTAATAAAGCTCAATTTACCGAGAAAGAAAATAATTCATAATTTTTAGCATATTTAATATGTATAACGGCTGATAGCTGAATATAAATACAAATACAACCCGATTTTATTTATTAATGTGCCAATTTCGCGTTGCTTGAAGTTGCCCGAACAAACTTTATGCTCATCTATATCGAATATAATTTTGGAAGGACTTGCACAAAAAATGTGTAAGTATGAATTATTTGTTCATATTCATTGTTTGGATTACAGCTATTCTACGGTGGAAGCTTTATGTTCTCACACTTCAAGACGAAATATTTTTTTATTTTTATTTTAATGATTTATCTTTGAAAAATTTCGGAACAGTGTGCATGAAATAAATCTATTAAAACTGAATAACTTCATTCGTCTTACTTTGTGAAAAATATTTTACAAAAAGATCTATGAAATATTTTATGAAAATTAATATTAATTTGACATTTTAAATAGATGACTTACCGTCAGAAAGTTTCCCAAACTCATTCACCCGAAGTAAAAAAAAGAAAAAGAAAATCTAATGACTTGCTTACTTCTATTTACTAAGCAAAATGCCAAAAGCAAGCGGTAAGTAATCGGCAAGCATATATCATACTTAAATTTTTCTTTGATTGATTTTTTTGGCACACACCTGATCATCAGAATAAAGATTGTGATTCATTGACATTAGTTATAGTCATCATTTTTCTTTGAATTATGAATTTGTTTTAAGATTTTGGCTCTAAAAATATCTGTGAAGTTGACAATATTTTTGAATGAGTTTTTTCTCCCTACTTTTCCAGATATTATTCTAATGAGAAATCATTTTTTTTTTCGTTGAGTGTAATAGTTACAAATTAATTTCATTGCATTTTTTGAAATTGTTATCCGGCATAATCTTTAACTTGAACCTGAACCTTCTTACGGGGCGTGAAGGGATGACGAATTTTGGATTCAATGAAGTGAGTAGGTAAATACAAAAAATAAACTTAAAAAAATGAGAAAAAAAGTTATACTTTTAAAAACAATTTTAAAATTTTTGAGGAAAGATTATACATGTGTATATAAGTATTGTTAGTAAATTTATTATTTTTCTTTCAAACTGTTCCATCCGAAGTTACTGGAAAATAGATTCATCCACCTTGTCATTAGTAAGCTGACAATAAAATTTTTATGAAAAAAAGTTTGGAAAAAAATCTATCGAAACTAAATTTTTTGAAGTACTAAATACCACAGATATTTATGAGTTGTAAACTATGAATAAAAAAAAAAGTCAAGAATCCATCATGTTCAATAGAAGGTTTACTTTTTTATTGTTCGGGACCGTCAATAATGCCGCCGAGGTATTATTATAGAAGCAAGATTGTTGCGGTTGATTCCGAGGGTTTGATTATTTTATACTAGCCGCCTTTGGCGACCAACCGGTTCGCCAGTATTACCGCTCGCTACAATTTTCAATTAAATATGTTAAGTAACTGGTCTCTTAATAGATTCTCAAACAAAACATTTTTAATCTTCAAATTTTGATAGTCATACCAAACTTATACCGTTGCTTAGATCGTTTCGTTCAATTTACCATATATATTTTGCTAATTTGTTGTCATTTCCTGTAAAACTTCAACTTTAAAGTGGAAATGATGAAATTGCAATTAATATAAAGATATTTTTTAATAAAACCAAGCGTTTTATTTTATTTATCATCTTTATTGTTATTTATTTATTAATATTATTATTGAATATGAGTATTGCAAACAAAATTGCTCGGTATTTAAGTCTTATATGAACTACAAAATATTTTTCATAATTTATGTAATATCTCACAGAATAATTCAACAAAAATTTCTCAGATTCAGCATACAATTCAGTTTTCAGTTTTGCTTTCAAAAGGATTGAAATGAAATCAATAATAATATTTTGTTCCGGTCTATAAATATATTTCAAAAATTATGAAGTCTAAATTTAATGCAGTAAGGTATCATATTCTGAGAAATATTCAGGACACACCAAATTTTAAATAAATGAATGAATGTTTCTATTTTCCACGATCAACTTATTTATGAAGTCAAGACTTATTTATGAAGTTTTGAATGTTAAAAATTTAGAAAAACTCAACATTTTCATAATCTTAGGCCAATTAATCTTGAGAAACATGCGCGCTGATTGACGCATTTTTTTGAAACGATCGATGGAAAATCTAAAATTATACTTTTTTTATTGAATAGTGATATTCAAATTTTCATAAATCAGCCAGTTTAAGTGATTGATTTAGTTGATTGGAAATTAACTCTTTTTATTTAAAATATTAGTGTTTCAAGAATATTTTGTTAATCGTGATTTCCACAGCAGAGGCTTTATGTAAAATAAAAAATTCGTTATTTATTAGAGCATTTATTGAATCAAATTACATAAAATATAATTTTCCATTTAGACCATTTTAGCAGATCTGTGTCATACTAAAGGTTTACAAATTACCTGTGTGGCCCTGATTTGAATGGATATCTTGTTCATATTAAACAAAACTTGCCTTAAAATAAAACTGATTTATTGGATTAATAATATAGAGAGTGTAAAAGATCATAAAATAATTTTTCTTGAATTCATTTTTTAGAAAAAATATTTCTTATTTGTTTCATTTCCTACAGACACGTGTCGAAAATTATATTTTTGCAGATTTCATTTCTAAAAAGATATAATTTATTTTTAATTGGAGCTTTAATCAATGTGATGGCAACACTTTGAAAAAAGCTAATTTTTTCCCATGAATGCGAAACGTGCTCGTGTAGCTTAAATTTTATTTTTTTGTACGAAAAAAATTGTTGAAAAATATAGTTAAAATATTTATTTAAAAATTCATTAAAAATAGAAATTTAATTTGGAGGTTAAAACATTGGTATCATTTAAAAGATAAATTTTTTTATCTTTAACTTCATGTAAAAATCTTTTTTGTGCGGTAATATTTTCGGAAGTTATAGCAGAAACATGCTAAAATTTCGCTTAATTTTTAAATAAATAAAATTCTAATTAAAAATTCGGAAAAATAACCCCCAGGTGCACATTCCCGACCTCCAAGGTATACACGTGCCAAATTTGGTAGCTGTAGGTTGAATGGTCTGGCCTGTAGAGCACCAACACACACACACACGCACGCACATATTGAGCTTTATTATAAGTATAGTAATAGTCAAAACAATTCACTTTTACATGGGAAAGCAGATTTCGGAATCGAATTTTATCGTTCTTGAGATAGTAAGAATTCTATAATAATTTTAATATCTTAAGCATTTTTTATTAATTAATTTATTTTATTGTTCGATTATTTATATTTATCTTTGGCGCAATTCGTAATTTTATGAATAGCTTTCCTTTTTCCCCAAGCCTGTGTCGTTTTTGTATGATAAAAGATCAAACAGAAAATTCTTTCCTGTTTTCATTTAAAAAAAATACATTTATTTTAATAAAATAATACGAGTAAAATTTTGAGTTAATGGCAATTCCAAATACAGAGCGCTAAAAGAAAATATTGTCTCTATGTTGTTCTGTGAATGGCAAGACATCTTAGTGATTCGGTTCATTGCAGTGACTTAGTCACCATCCAACATACGGAATATGATCCCAATAAGAGAACATGCATCACATCCATCTAGGGTTAAGTCATTAAGATACAATTAGTGGGTTTTTTATTCTAATTATTGGCAAGAAAAAAAAGTATCACTATTGGGACCAATAATTTTTTTTCCTTTGTTGGTATGCATAACCTGAATATTTTCTTTATTATTCCTCTGTATTGCTTTCCTTTCTCATAATATCTAGTTTTTATGCCCCTTAATTATTTTCTCTACTCAAGCGCATCTTTATATTAAGCGGTATAATTTCTTTGGTTGTGTATTGGACTGATTAATTATCTTTGTACCTCTTTTGTCACAATTGTATTCATTCGTTTTTTTTTGTCTAATACTCTCACTGGTTCGATTAAATCGGTTATATTCCCATTCTTAAGAATATGCCATTTATAAGCAATTTGCTTCATTTTTTGAATTTTGCATATTTGTTCACAAAAATATAAGAAAACATTTATGAAATGTTCAATTTTTAAAATAAAACTTTTTATGTACTAACATGTTCTATTTCTATTTTTATGATTAAGGTAAATCACATTTCGTATGTTTTTCACCCTACTACTACTATATATCCTCACTTGAGAATATTAGTTGTGTATTTATTATATATTTAAATTATTTTACTGCATCATCAAAATTATAAGTATAAAATTTTCGAAGGGAATGAAGAATTTGTTATCAATAATGTATATTATGTTTAAATTATTTTTTGTCATATATAGAATGGTATATTCAAAAATCTTGGTCCGTAATATTTTAGTGTATTTAAATACACAGGGCAGAATTTATTTTAATAACTGTGCGATATTTAATATTAATTCATAATGCTATTATTTTTAAATCAGTACTCCAAGCTATTTTTAAAATATTAAGGTTTAAGAATTTCTATTTAATCGTCAACTTTTGTATTAATTAAAATGATAAAAAAAATCAGTACGTGTGAATGAAATTAGAGATGGATTTGTACAAGATTTCCGAAATCTAGCAAATTTATTTTTCTCTAAATCAAAATGGCTTTAAATTGTTATAATTTAAAAAAAAGATTCAATTTTTGCAAGACATAACAACACCTTGTGTAGGTAAGTTTATCAGGAATTTTATTTTAAAAAAAATAAGGAGCTACATTTTCCTATTTGAAAATATCTTGTAATATTGTTGTAACATTTTATATTTAATTAGTGTTCTACCACTAAGACTCGGCCAAATATCCAACAAAGGAGATATTTAATTAACTGTTTACTGATGCTGTCATTGTCTTTTAAGCCTGCTTTCATAAGATTTATTTTTCTTTTCACCTGATATTAACTTAGCAACATAAAGAACAATGAGCCCTTAATAAAAATCACTTAACGAGTTTTGTTTATTGAATGGTTAAAATATTTAGATAGAATTAATGTAGTTTGTTTCCGCAGCCAAACAATGTTATTAACCATAAATATATATGAAATGTGGGTCATGTCCAACATACTTGTTTGTATAACGTTTTTAACCAATTAAAATTAGCACCATCCGAGTGCAACGAGTTAAAATAATAAATTTTGTATCTTCATGATACAAACTATAAAAAGAATAATGCGTTCTTACAAATGTGATTTTGCCATTGGAGTAGAAAATAAAAATAAGGTTCAATATTATAAAAATAATAAAAATGAGGTTCCGAAAGAACCAGAAGGAATGGTTTTCTCCAAATTTGCACATATTATCTAATAAAGATATTTATACCCCTCTGCCCACATATAATTGTGAAACTCGGGTAAGGCCGCGAATTGGAATATGTATTTTAGGCACCTTTTTTCCGTCCTATTGAAATCAAAATATAACAGTAGAACTTCAATTGTAGTCACACGGTCACATACCAAATATCATTGTTTAAAGTCATTACGTTTACGAATGATTGTATATATATTTGCATGCGAAAGTACAGATCGACAGACGGTGAACCTCTTTTGGTTTCAAATTTGATACCTATTTTCACTTTAAACGTTAAATTTTTGTAATAAATTTTTTCTGTCAAATACTCTGTGTTTGTAGTTATTGTGCTTATTTACATTTGGACAACCGGACAATCATACTTCTTCTGAATAGATTTCATTCAAAATTTGACAGAATCTCTATATGTATAAAGACCGTCTACCAAATTTCATGTATCTAGCTCAATGTTTTTGAATTATTGTGTTCACAGACGGATAGACATAATTCCAAAAACGATTACAATGCTTTCTTTATTTTTCATACTGAGAAAAAGAAAATAAAAAAAGTAGAAAAGGATAAAAGAAAGTAAAAAAAATTGACTTATCCAATACAACTTTTTTTTATGGATAGAAATATTTTAATACTGAAAACATTCTCTTTTTTGCAATATGCTTGGATTTTTTTTTACATGTTGTAATTAATTAAATATTTATTGAACAATTCTTTTTCATATATTTATTAAAATAATTTTCCCGAGTGCAGAATTATGAATTTAAATATTTGAGAGGAGACAAGGGATGGAACTCCAATATAGTTGCCGAGTTGCATTTATTTTAAACTACTTTCAACCTTCTCATGATGATATTGTCACATAGGTTCTTTAGTATAGAACTTAATGACACACACAAGAGGTAGAGCTAAACCAATTTATTAACTCAACTCTGAACTGAGAATACAGTGACTGACGAATCTTCTGATTTTATACTAGCAGGGAAAGTTCCAGAACACTAAAGAAATATCCTGAATCTTCTGGAACATGAAATAAAGGAAAACAAAATCAAGGAATTAAATGTTTACACAGACTGTGAATCGCATTGTCTCGAGCGGGATTCGAACTTACGATCTCTTAAGAGACTAGTGCTTTGACCATTCGGCCATGGAGAGTCGTCTGCCTCTTTTCAGTGCGGTAATATTAAGCCAAAATTGTATAGAAATTTTGAATATTTTTATCTGGAAAAAATTATAAAAAAAATATTCATTAAAAAAGACATTTGCTAACAATATAATGATAAAGCAAAATATTTAATAACCTTATCTGAAAACAAAGAGGTTAATAAATTTCCGTATTTTACTTTCTCGTATACGAAGCTAAAGTATAGTAATCGTCAAAAAATTAATTCGAAATGAAGATTTTGTCGAATTTTCAGGTTTTGGACCTTTCTGAGTTCGAAAAACGCATTTTACAAAAATGTGTCTGTCTGTCTTTCTGTTTGTGATATAGAACTCAAATCGCGTTGAGGTAGACAGATGAAATTCGGCATACATGCTTAAACAAATTTGTAAATTTCTAAAGGATTCTGAACAAAATCTGTTCAGCGGAAGTCTGTCTGTCCGGCTGTTGGAATATAAGTTAGCATAACTACAAAATGAAAAGAGCCAGATAGATGAATTTTGGTACACTGAGTTAGCATTTTCAGCGTAGACGCCTAAGCGAAATCCTACAAGGGTTGACCGTCTGTCTATGTAGGCTTTCAGAAACATTGAAACGCTATTAATTACATGCTAGATATTAATCGCTAAGAATCGCATGAGGAATTCAGTAAAAATGCTAAATTCATGCCAAAGGTTAATATTTCGTAACTATTGTATGCCAATGCCATGTAAAGCGTTCACTGGCATAACATCTTTATTAGATGCAATAAAATTTCGAGGAGACCACTTCCGCTGGTGTACCTTGTGCTATCAAAATAACTAATTTTTCATTCCTCATCAATTTGTGGTTGTTGATTAAAGTACAAAAAATAATCATTTAATCCAACTTTTTAAAATGAGAAATATATGCACTCTTCAAGCATTTATAGCAGATTCCTGCAAATATAGTAGTGATTTCGGACCACTTTAAAATTCAAATTCTATACCCCAATTAAGATACGAATGAGAATAATATTCTTGCAACGCATTAGCAGTGGCCTTCGATGTTTAATTTCTTCGCAGAAGTGGAACTTGAAACCCCCTTTCCAACTCTTTTAAAAGGAAATTGTCTGGAGTTGTTATTGTCGACATCTCGAATAAAGATCGCAATTAAGACCTAAATTAAACTCTGTGTTTCGAATAGTTTTGTAATAATGGACAATTCTGAAAATTGAGTTCGAAATTTTGAATAAGTATTATTTAGTAAAATGTTAAGTATAGAAATAAGTGCCGGTTTAATAAATCGTAGCTGCATGGTGACTTGCGAGCGTAAATTATTTCTAATTAAAATGGTTCTAATGAGATTAAATGACAAAGTTCTCATTGTTAGAGACAAAGTTGATAGGAATATTTATTTTAAATTAAATATATTACAAACGGGTTTGTTACAATTTAATGAATTTTATATAAATTGTGTCTATTAAAATTCAAAAGAATTTATAAGGATAATCTTGGAAATACAGTTTCTCATTCCCATATTTATAGATGCATTTTGCCAGAAATAATTTGGAAAAATTGTGTTCACATGAATATTTAATTAGTAATCTTTAATAAAATATTTTTTAATGTTCCATTCGTATACATTGTTATTAAATTTCAGCTATTTTTATATTGTGGAAGTAGTGATTGGTATATGCTACACTTTTTAGAAACAGTGCGAATTCAACAATATCATTTTTCAAAGCTTTGATACTTAAGATTAACTTATTAGAAGATATAATTCAAATGCATTTCATTTCAACATTGCGTAATTTGACTGCAAATGATAAATTACTAACGTTGCATTTTACATATAACTATTTTATATATTGTATATTTTTTTTTTGTTGCGCTATATTTTTTACCATTAATTATATAGTGCATTTCAAATTGCATAATATAGAAACCCTGAAGTTAGCCAAAATAATGCGACTAAAATATATTTCATAATTATGTACTTAATTTATGAATATGGAAAGTTATTTAGCGTATTTCGAAATTTTCTACAAATCAATATAACTGTTCGAAGATTCAGATTTAAAAAATATCACTGTGCGAAAAACCTTCATCAATTAACTTCTATGCAGTTAAATTCCTTTCCCTGTACTGTCGATATCTTTCTGGATCTTAAAACTGTACAGCTGGAATTTTTATATAAGTTTCTGTATATACGACTTCGAAATTACCGGAAAAAAAAAGTTGTACTTAACACATGCACCATTAAAAAGTATTTATTACTAATACTCATTTTTTCAAAAATTCAAAATATTTACTTTAATATAATGCTTCACCGGCATATTATCACCTATTCTGAAAGTTTCGTATGATGTGGTTGAAAATTTAATTTCTTCTCCGCGAACTGTCTGAAAATATCCGCGGGAATTGCAACGTAATATAGCAAGCAAAACTGTTAATGAAAGTGTCAAATCATTATCAATTTTCTCTGAAACAAGATCAGACCAGACCAATTTCATCAACAGTCCTTGTGACCAAATCTTCTCTGCAAAATCCAAATTTAGGCATATTTGTTATATGAAGTTCACAGACAGTTCTTTCAGCAAGGGCCGGCCATCTAGGGGGCGCGGTTGATGCTATACACCGGGGTCCCGCGATTGAGAGGCCCTCAACATGAGAAAAAACTAAAATAATGTTCTAAACAATAATAGCGCTCACTCATACTGAAAGTATGCATACTAATTTGTTTCTATGTGGCTGGCTCAGTGTCTTCTGACGTCTTCAACAACAATAACAACAAAAAAAAAATTAAAGACGATGTAAAAGTAGACATGTATTATAGTATCCAAATGGATTGTACTTCTGATATTTCCCGGAAGGAACAGACTTCAGTCATTATTAGGTATGCAGAAAAAAAAATTAAGTATAAATGAATCATTTAAATAGTTTATTGAAGTAACTGATGTGATCGAAAAGGACTAGCAAAAATTATTGAAAAGAATAAGTGTACTTTATTTAGATATTATGAATTGTAGATGGCAGGGATACAACAAAGAAGCAACATGAAAGGGAAATATAAAAGGTGTATTATCTAAAGTAATTGCTCTAAACCCTCCTGCAATTTATGTGTCTAGCTTATCATACTTTTTTAATTTATTAATTTGTGATGTCGCTTCCAACAATATATGTTGCAAAATTTGGGGGGGGGGATATTGCAACATTTATATTACTTATTTTCTGCATCTGCAAAAGGATGGAAAATTCTATCAAAATATTTAAACTTTATTCTGAAATCAGTATGCGACAATCGTTCCATTGAAGCAACCGTTTCGGTTCAAGTTACAGTTTGAACAAACTAAACATGCCCTAAAAGAATATATTGATGTAAGAACCGAATAATACAGCGAAGCTAAAATTCTATGGATTCAATGCAAGAAATGCTATTTGTTTTATGTTTAATAGTTTGTCATATTTTCCCAAATTAACACTATCAATAAACTATTCCAAGCAAAAATCATTGTTCTTGAATCGGCTTTTAATTTAATCGATAAAATTAAAATTGAAATCAAAAATTTTAGAACAAATTGTAAACTTATTTTTAGACGATGCAAAAGTATTATCGCGTAATTGAATCGTTCCTGAAAAAGGAATGCGAAAAAGAAAAAGATTATAATATGAAACAGCTGAAGATGAAGTTACAGAAAAACTTGGAACAAAATGTTATTTTTAAATATTGCAATTGATACTGTTATTGTACAAATAGAAGATAGATTTAAAAGTATATCAAGTATTAGATCTGATTTCAAATTAATCTTTAACCTGAAAACTTTAGAAAACATGGATTACTATGTTTTTGAAACATTTTTCTAAAATTTTATAACAAAGACATAGATAAAAAATTAATCCAGGAAACTGGTTTGTTATGGGATTTGAATAAAATGATGTAAATATCGCTAAGACATATTGCAATACATATTAAATAATTATTATAAGGAGTTATTTCTAAATATATTAATTGTGTTGAAACTTTTTTTACGTTGTTAGTTACTTTAGAAAGTGCTGAGCGCTCTTTTAGCAAATTAAAATTAATAAAGAATTATCTTCGTTCATGCATGGATGCAGAACGCTTAAATGCACTTGCTGTATTAAACATTGAAAAAAAATTGCAATTTTTCTGAAATAATTAATGTACTTACAAAAATAAAATCATGCATTAAATAAACAAGCATTAGTAATATATGTTAGTGTTTGTATTTTTTTTTTACTTCACTAAACATTTAGGGCCTTAAATGGTTTCTTACACCCAGGCCCCTTTAAAGAAAAGGCCAGCTCTGCTTTCAGCCTTTCCGGAAATTTTTTTAAGAAAATATGTAAATTCAAAGTTTTTGGATGTTTTGGTCAAATTGCTAACTTCCGTACGAAGGTATATGTATTAATGGTGAGTTAAATGTTGAAGATGATGAAGTTATCTCTCACGTTATATCTCTCGAATCGTTAACGATGAAGTTTTCGGCAGTATTTAGCAAAACACTTTATTGCATACTCTCTAATAAAGGTGTTATTTCCAATCTCGGTAAAAAATTGTGGACTTGAGTTGATGCAGAGAACTTCTTGCATAGCATTTGAGCTCAATAGTTACGAGATACTTTTGGCGTGAATTTAACACTTTTATTGGCTCTATAGTGTGATATTTCGTTAGTTTATTGGCGTTTATATTATTCTGAAATTGAATTTTCGTTTTAGATGTCTTTCTCAACCGATTGAAATCAAAATTTGACAAAAACATAGCAATTGTAGATACAAAATCATTTAACAAATTTAATATATTTAAGCCATTGCGTTTTTGTGTTACCGTGTTACCACTTCTGAAAGTATAGACCGATAGACGTTCAATCCCAGTATTGGATATGGTTCAAAATTGGATAAGTATCCATATTTTAGACAGAAAACCTTAACCAAATTTAATCTGCCTACTCCTTATGTGTTTTATTTCCAGATAATTTGTGCTCTAAAAGCCAGATTTTCTGTGAATGGATTTCATTCAAAACTTGATAGGAATCTACGAATTTGCTGTAAAGACCATATACTAAATTTCATCCATTTACTCAAGGCGTTTTTGAATGATTTTTGTCACAGATAGACAGATATATCCCAAAAATTTGTTTTTCGAACTCGGAGAAGTTTAAAACGTGAAAATTCGTCAAAATCACATTTTCGAATTTTTTGAAGATGACAATATTTTTTGTACTTCGTACATAAGAAAGTAATAAAATCATAAATCTCTTTATGGAAGAATACCTATCTGGAGAAATGGAGTTCTGTATAAATACTTAAAAGATATATTTTTTTTAAAAAGAAAAGTATTGAAAAAAAATTAACACATTTATCGAAGTACTTCTAATTAAGGAGAATTTTTCGTTAAACATCTCCCGAAAATTAATATCTACTCCATAGTTTTCTTTAAAAAAATCAACTATACGACATGTGATTTAGTATATTTTATAATCATATTTGGCAAGCTTCCCTGCTGTGATGATAATTCTCTTTTTTAGGTGCCTAATTATTTTCTCTTTGCTGGATTGCCAACTTCATTAAAATTCAATAGTTAGGAAGTTAAATAAAATTCAATAATTGAAAAAAGTTGTGCATTGAAGGTTTGTTCTAAGAGATAAATTATACATCAAGTTTTTAACAAGCACTTTTTTTAAAAATTATGAGGTTTGGAATTGATGCATTCTAAATAACATGATCTTAAAGTCTATTTTATTGTTACGTGCTAATAAATATGTTTCTAAGTTTTTAACGACAGTGCCTTTCATTCATACAATACTTTCTTTATTGCTTTTTTGTCTTTCTTTGTGCACCAATTCTTTAAACAATAGTTATTTATACATTGTAGTTTGAACTACTTAATATGCATCATGTTCACTCTAAAGAATTGTTTAATAATTCGTGACGAACTACAGCAGCATCCCCATATAGCGAATTTCCATGAATGAAAAATTTATAGACATTGAAATTTTTTCAGGAATCTTGTATTTTCAAAAATAGTTTCTATATATCGAATTCATCTCGAACAAATATTAAGAAGAAGTTATTCACCCATTCATTTCGTTAATAAGAAGTATTTAAAAAAAATTGTATTCCCGATTCTGATTAATATTGAAATTCCATGAAGACCAAGAACTTCCTTACAAAAAAAAGTAATAAATTCTTACCAATAAATAATGTATTTTTATTTTCTATTCTAATATTCTATTCTAATAATTTCTCACCATTGGTCATTCTGAATTGGGTCGATCTGCTTTCATTAAAAAGGTCGTTAAAATAAACTAAGATTAATGTTTGCTTTCATGAGTCTCTGAAAATGAATATGCAATGAGTTCCATGAGTCTCTGAAATATTATACATGCATCCAAACCCTGCACATCTACTAAAAGAGAATACCATTCTCCCATTCTGGTAATTCTTGCTCCATCCAGCCCTCCAGTGGAAGTCTAGGCGGAGCTTATAGGTTTGTGATCATTAATCGGGCAATGAAACTAACTCTTTCAAATTTCGAAAGGTTTGCTTTAAAAAAAGAATGAAAATCATTTTGCTTATTTTTTTATTTTTATTTTTATTTCTTCGTGTTTACGTTCCTCATTCAAATCATTACTCCTCTGTATTTATGGAAGATATCTGAACAGTGATGACTTTATTTTAGCTGCAGTAAGATTTTGAAAAAATATGATGCCAACGAATTAAGTATCAAGTTGATCTTCCTCCATAAATTCTCCTAAAAATGTATCTGTTACGTAATCATTGAGTTTTTCTAAAAAGATACGTAAATGCTTAAGTTTATCACACACACGCCTTTATTATACAATTTCTACCTAACCAGTTTTTAAAAACTTCACAAATCTAATAAATAAAAATTATTTTATTAAGGCTTTTTCAATTCCCTTTTGGCCTTAAGTTTGTTTAAAAACACTTTTTTTCCTCAGAAATCCGTAAGCAATTATGGATTATCTTGTAAAATTTTGTCGCGTTCTTTTGTTTTTAAACTACTTTCAAATAAGCATTGTTTTTATAAGGTTAGGAATATATGTATAATTTCTCATTTTTTTGGAAAAATCCATTTCCCCCCTTCTTGTGGTTTCTACGAAAAACAAAAGTTTAACAATCATTTCGATGTACTCTTATTACAAATTTTAGCTATTTTTACAAAATGAATCAAATTTCATTCCAAGTGTAAACATGCTCTGTCGATGTGATCCGTGAATAACGCACTATCCAACTACTACTATTGTTAGCTCTAGTATCAGCAATTTGAAGTATTGTCTAACTCAGAGGTTCCCAAACTTTTTTTTTCTCGTGGACCACTTTCAAAGTTTTACTTTTTCGGTAGACCCCCTGCTGCTACATTTCTACTGTATTCCCAAAACTCCTAAAAAATATCACCCTAAATTGGGGGTATTAAGAAGAAAAAAAAAAGTAGCACATTTTCTTGTGTCCTATTTATTAAAATAATACTTGTGGTTATACAAAATTATAAACATTTATTATTACAAAAAATCAACAATGAACTCTGAAATGTAAATCAACAATAAAAAATAGTCATACTTTTAATGAACCGGATGTACTTGATAAATTGACAGCAAATTATCAATATTTGGCTTCATTTTTGTAAGAAGTAATCTCAAATCTCACCGTTCTGTGATGTTCAATCTGCTCTTTTTTTTTTTTTTTAACAGGTTGGTAACGGCATTAAAACTTTCGACAAGATATGACGAGGGAAACGCTATCAAAAAATTTTCTCGCAATTTCCAACAGCACAGGATATTTTTCTGGGATTTCGGGGATTAAATATTTTTAAACAAAGAAAGTACCTAGGTACCTAAAGTTTAATCTTCCCTGGCTTTTTGTTCTTTTATAGAAGTTTTGAATAATCTCTAGTATTTAATTTTTAGTACATAATTACCTACTACACTCATATGGTAAAACAAATATAATATGATTGATAAATTACAATATAAAATAAAAAATAAAAAAAGATACTTACTTTTTCTGCAAACACTGACATCGAAACAAATGAGTAACGTTTTGTTCTTGGCATTAGTATTTATACTAATGTAGATTGCAAGCACATCGCAAGTCGCATTTCATCCCTTTGCAGGTCTAAACAAGCATCCTGGACGAGCAGGCGCACGGGCGGCACTTTGCAAGTCTCGACATGTGGTGTACACTTGTGCTATTATCTATTGTTCTATTTAATTCTGTGTTTGAACTGAGTCTCGAATATTTTTGAGTACCTACCAAGTAAATGCTGCTACCTGCCTACGTTGATAAGTAAATCCAAGCCAAAATTTTTGTTCTTTATTATGAAAAACCAAAAAAATTTTCGTGGATCCCCACTTACAACTTGTGAACCCCTGTTTTCTTTTCACGTGGACCGCTTTGGGAACCTATGGTCTAACCGCTCTTATTATATATCTTAGATCACATTCGCTATATATGAACAAAGCCGTTTAAAAGATGGCATTTTCAATCAGAAGCTTTTAATAACAGATATCTATTAATTAAAGGCTAGTAAGTGTATATTACATCGTTAAAGATGCAAATATCTTTAACTAATAATCTCTTTAAACATGTTTTTCGATTCTTTCAATTAACTCTATATCATTCATGTATCAAATATACATATTGATGAAATAAGACGTATTTTCATATTTTTGGGGGACTTAAGAGGACAATAGACTCCATTAGTCATTTGTGAGAATTATTCACTTAGAGTTATGAAACTTTATTTGCATATATATTAAAATACAAATACTACTAATTTCTTTTAAATTTTTTAACGAAATATTTTTAAAAATTAAAAAAACTTTTTAATTTCAAAATATTTTAGGCGGTTTAATTTTTAATTTGTCCTATTATTTCTTCCTTATTACCCAGCATAAATTTATTTGAAATAAAACTGTGTAGGATTTTGTAATTCCAATTAAATGCTAATTTTGTAAAAATATTTTTATGCACACTTACAGAATTTTCATAAGAATTTTGTTTTTCGGGACTAAAATTGACTGTTAACTACCTAAAAAAAAACACGAAATATAAAATGCATGTCCTATTTTCTTCTAATGTTTAACTGAAATCTTTATTATCAATTCTATTTTTAATTCTTCAAAAATTTAAAACGTCTGAAATATTTTCATTTAAATCTAATTACAGTATCATTTTGAGGAAAGTAATTAAAATGTGCTTTGTTTCTCCAAGTCTTTGAAATATTCACTTTATTGAACAATATATCTTTAAATACTATTTCAGTTGAATATAAACATAGATTTTGGTGAGGAAACGATAAAAATAAAAAATTTACGTTTCTGTCCATTTTGGCTTATTTAAAAGTCCACTGCCCTTTTAAATCTTTATTGATTATTAAACCCCATTTGATGTATGAGTGCTGCTCATACAGTCATATACTCATTCGTAGTTAACCGACAACCTCTGTGACAAATCAAACACGATACGAAAGACGACATTTTAAGTGTTGGAATAATTAGCAGTCAATTTTTAAAAAAATATTTTATATGTTGTTTTTATTTATTCGGATTGCCATTCCATCAATTTCATTTGAAGTTCTAGTTCATATTACTGTTAAAAAAACGCTTATGATTTTTAATTCTCTTTCTCAAATTTTTTCTTAAAATAAATTATGTGCATCAGATATTTTGAAGACGACACCATTTTTATCATATAGTGCATTACTTGACTTGGCTGTGGCATCTGTTTCAGCTGTTGCGAGACAGTAACCTCATTTTTCTGCTCCAGTTATCAGCTGCTGCTAATAATCCCTGTGGGGCAAATGTTATTGATTTTAAAATGCAAATCTGACATTGAAAATTGCTGCGTTTTAAATGTAATTTTGAAATTTCAGTAGCTAGAGCTATTAACAGTTTATAATCTTTCTCACAGGTCTTTTTTCCCTCTAATTCTTTCTGACTATTAAAAAAAAAAGATTTAAACATATAAGAAAGTTTTCGTACTTCTTAATACTTTATGGTTGAAAATCAGTGAATCTAAAAGCATTAAGTTTAAATGCCTTGAAACTAGTAATGCTCTACTAAATGCAAACATTATTTTTGTAACATTTTTAACATTATAAAAAAATTTTAAATAATAAATTACAAGGATCGTGCTTATGAATGTTTTAATACTAATGTAATGCACTTAAAAATATTTAATTAAAAATGGTTGTATTATATTAATATAGATTGATGTAATTATGAATCAAAAATACTTCATAAAAATGCACAGATTAAGAAGAATAATAGTTTAAGAATTAATATTTAAGAATAGAAATATTAATATAATATTATTTAAAAATAGAAACTATATTACTATAATTACTATTACTATAATATAATAATGTTTAGTTCTTAAATATAATATTTAAGAATTTTGCATAATAGTTTTTTCAGACTTAAGTCAAATAAAAAGTTTGTGTATCATAACTTTTTGTGTCAAATTTTCAAGTCAAATTGTTTCAAAAGTTATTATTAAAAGAGTGATTTACAAACTGCCTTTAAATATTTCCCTGAAAGTATGGGTTTCTATTTATAAAATGATTTTAAAATATTCAAATCGAAATATACCAAATATTTGAACCAAATATTCGTTTGCAACCGACAAGTTTAACATTTTTTTAACATCTTAAATTTCGTGTTTAAGATAGCTTATTATTATTTTCGGATTTTTTACTCATTTCAATATTTTTTTAAATATAAATCTGTTTCTGAAATGCTTTGAAATGTGAAATTGGCGAATACTTTCTGTTTTTACTTTTTTAGGTCAGTTCTATGTGAGAAGGAAAGTAATATTTTTTTTTCTTTTCACATAACTTTCTGGTATTAAATAGTAATTAGATTCCATAGTAAATAGATGTGAAATCCCTTGAAGCCGGAAAATATTTTATGGTATATTTGAATAGAAATTTTATGTTTTAATTTTTGTTTGTTAAGATATATTTAATTGTTCCTCGCGATTTGATAAATATTTTATGATTGTGCAAACTTTGGAATTCCTTTGTTTTTTCATAATTTTAGAAATTTCTAGTTATATGCAGTACTTTATTATTCTCATTAAAATTTGTTAATTTGATGAACAAAAAACTTTTTCTAACACAAAGTTATTTGTTTGTATTGTTTAGTTAAATTTGCGTTTAAGAATTACCTCATTCTTTTATAAGCCTTTTTGAAAAAAAAAATAAGTGTTAAGAGCAATATAAATTGTGCATTTCTTGTTAGCATAATTATTGCTTATTCCAATTTGCCCCTAATAAGATTGTGTTGAAATCTAGTCTTCTTTATCTAGAAATGAATTTTATGCCCAAATATGATGGGTGCATTTTATTTTGTCCTGTTTGAAACGATTTATTTTTATTTTATATTTTGAAATATACAAAAAGATATTTTTGCCATTACAGTAAAAATATCATTAGACGTTTCTCAGAATCATTTTTATTAGAAACGAACCATTTATTATTCAAGCTTTTTTAGGTGTAAAATTTTATTTGCGGAGGTTTTTTCCCCCCTCCCCCTTTCCCCCCCCTATAAGTATTATAAACGAAATTCAGTTTTATAATACTTATATAACTTGCTTTCAAATAATATACGGTTAGAAAATAATGCGTGCAATCGTAAAAGCAATAATTGTTCTGAATCGTAAAATCCAACCTTGGGAGGAAGATAAACAGAAAATGTCAGTGTCCGAAAACGATAAATATTCAAAAATTGAATGTTTGACCTGTTTAATGTTATTTGCATTAAATTATGCAGAAATGTAAAAATTAGTCTGTATTGAATTAACAAAAAAATGATTGCCCGTGGGATACGATTACATAATTTTTTTTTTTTTTTGCCTTTTTTACTATGATAAATGTTGTTAACCTCATCTTGAAATTGGAATTTAACTTCCTAATTAGATTACTCATTCGGTTAGGGGCATTTATTGTTATTTTATTGCATTACATATGATTTTCATCTTATCATATTAATTATTACTTAACCATGCATATCTGTATAAAACCAGCAGGAGTGGTCGCCTCAAAAATTTCTTGCATATTTTAATAAACTTGTCATGCCAGAGAACATCTTGAATGGAATTGGCGTACAATAGATACAAAATATAAACTTTTGGCGTGAATTTTGTATTTTTACTGATTCTATAGTCTCATCCTGGGCTGGATTTTTGGCGATTAATCCCTGGCATAGTATTGGCAAAGATTTGATACGAAACTGCAGTGGTAATCACCAAATATCATACCTAATTTGATGTATTTAAGTCTTTCCATCTTTAAATTATGGCGTTTATATGGTACTGGAAGTACAGACCGACGGACAATCAACCCGTTTTCGATTTGGCTCAAAATTTGGCAAGTTTTTACTCTGTACATGTTAAATTTGTGTACCGAATCTTATCTATCTAGCTTTCTCCGTTTTGTAGTTAACTTGATAACTTATATTCGGGCAACCGGACAGACGAACTTTCTTTGAACAGATTTTATTCAAAATTTGTTAAAAAGCATTTTTGAGTTATTTTTGTTAGACAGACAGATGGATATGTTCCAAAAATGTGTTTTTCAAACTCAGGGAGATCTAAAACGTAGAGATTCGTCATAATATGAAGTTCGAATTTTATGGCGATTTCTATACGTTATCTATACTGAGTACACAAGAAAGGAATTTTTTTGACGATTACTATACTTTATCTATGCTAAATACACGAGAAAGACATTTTTTGATGATTATTATATTTAATCTATACTGAGTATACGAGAAAGGAATTTTTCGACGATTACTGTACTTAGTGAGTGCTAAGTACATACAAGAAAGTAAAAATTTGTTATCCGTTGTGCAAGTCAAAAACGTCATAATAGTAGAAGAGTTTAAAATTCTGTTAATTTAACTCTATATTAAGAACTTTTTTGGTAGATACGATCGATTAAGACAAGAAGAAAATTGTTCCATTTTTAAACCGCAAACGGCAGATTACATTGAATAATATTTCAGGCACAAAAATGAGTAAGTACAGTTTAGTTCTGAATAAAAATTTAAAAATTATTCTTATGTCGCTGGAAATATTGCCATGATCTGGAAACCCTAATAACATGAAGAAACTTGTCGAGTGAAACATGCTAGAATGTTTTTCTTCACTTATTTTTCTAAATTATTATTCTCAGTGCTAATTACAATATCGTTTTGGAACTGTTTAATGAATTGATGCTCTATTCTTTGAGCGAATTCAGAGACAGTCGGTGTTGCCTTTCTGAGAAAAGGATCGAGTTGACAGATATTCTTTTACTTTTATATCTGTATTATTAATTCACACAAGTTTTGACATTATTACATTATTACCCAACAATATTCGGCTGGAAAATGGTCCTCATACTCTTATATATGGTATTGACTAATCGTTTTTTTAAATCAGTGGTATAAATAATTTTGATTAGTGTCATTATTTTTTACTCCCTTGAATATTAAAATAAACTATGTAAAACAGTTTTTAAAAAATTCTGTCAATCATTTTAAAACCTTATTTTTCTTTTTCTTTTTTTCAAAAAAAAATAATTTTAAACATCTCCATTACCCTATAAGAATGAACAGCAAAACACATGCGCCAGAAGCTGACATGAAGTAGAGATAAATCAATGTTTCTGAATATTCTCCGAGATTTACACTGTAATATGAAGGCCATTTCACCCTTCCAGTCTCGTTACTTAGCGATTGTCTCATCAAAGTAAATGGGATTCCTTAGAAAGTGTGATTTCGTAATTGTTCAAATACCATTATTACCTTTATATATTAAATAGCATGCCAAGGTAGCGCACATTATTCATATAGTTAAAATGTTCCTTTGGTGTTTTCAAGAAATAAATTTAAAGATGTTAAAGTGCATCGTTTATTTCTTCATTTTCACTCTTGCGAATGCTTAATTTTAATGTAAATAGTTTTAATGCAACTGATTACATCATAAGCCATTGGTGCATTTAGCTCTTTTGTGACCTTAGGTAGTACATATTAAAAAGCTCAACGGCACTTTTTCAAATTATTTTTTACTGAAAATAAATCATTAACATGTTAATCTTTTATATTTTATTAACTTTGTGGAAATAAATTAGTGTTTATTAATTTATTGGGAATTAAGACTGCCGGTAATTCCCACTGTTATTCAAGTAGAAGTTCTGTCTTTATAAATATTCTAGTAATTAAGTGAAACGTATTGAAATATCTAGTAATCAGACCAATCATACATAAAATTTTATTATCATTGATAAAGTGTTAATATTATCCTTGATAAAGTGTTAGTATTACCCTCGATAAAGTGTTAGTATTACTCTGGATATAAAGTGTGTAGCAGTTGCATTACTCTTATCTTCTCTTTTGGATACTAGATGGCGATGTCTGATTAGGTCATCCCATAGTGCATTACGATTGTAATTAGAATGAGATGTGATGCTGAACTGTGAAGCCGCGCACTTGAATGTCTTGTCTTTGTGTTAGTGTATGTTTAAGTGTGTGAATGTGATTATTAAAGAAATGTTTCCAACAACATTCGTCCTATTGCTTCCTGCACAGGTCATAATAATCTACATACCACATTGGCACCCAACGTGGGGCCAATTTGTGAGGAAACGAAAGTGACGTCGTCTCGACCATCACAAGAAAAGTTTCCCGCTACCACATTGGCCCCCAACGTAAAAGAATTTCTGATGAATGAAAATGATGCCATCCCGACGATGAATTTTTGATGGAAACGGTGAAACGTGTCGTCCTGACACAAAATAATTTTTCCCATCCCGGGAATGGTTCATCATTGTGTTCCAGTGAAATGATGAAACGAAAGTGAAATCGCAAGAAAATTATCCCGTCCGCAGCAAATTATGAAACTTGTCCTCCTGACACAAGTTATAATTTTTCTCATCCCGAGAACGTGTCATCCTGACACATGTCATTTTTCTCTTCCCGAGAACGTGTCATTCTGACACATGCCATTTTTCTCATCCCGAGAACGTGTCATCCTGACACATGTCATTTTTCTCATCCCGAAAACTGTCCATCATTGTGTTCCAGATATCTGTCCTCAAAGATAAATCAGCGTCTTCCATCTTCGCTTCCTTGATGTCCTAAGGAGCACTCCAGTATTCGGTTTTGAATCCTAACTCGTACGGGACGTCGGCCCCTGTACCGAGTATAATTTATTATTTGCGCATCTCCAGAAAAAATCTGCATTTAAATCCAGTGAAGAAAGTGTGTTTCTGTTTTTCAAATTTACAGCACGAAAAAATTCATCAGTTTTGTTTTGGTGGTTCCTGTCCGTACCTGTTCTCAAACAAGTGTCATAACACTTGTGCATTTTCTTTTTTTTGTTTAACTCCAATAGCATCCAGTATTTGTTTCGTTGAAATACATTCTAGCAACATTCTTTCATGTTTGAATACACCAAAATGCTTCTTCTTCTGTGAAATGTTTTCATACTATTTAATATTTAATAATTTCTAAGTTACTTCTGTTTTATAGCCTATTCATCGTTGCTAGTTTACATATGGAAATATCTGTATTGTTTCGTTATTTGATCTCAATCATTGAAATTGCGTAATAATATATCATTTAAATATTAAGGTATTCTATATAGTGAATTTCAAGTTGTTGTTGTATTTCTGCATTTTAATTAAGCACGAAGTAATTTATCGTACTTATACATTTCTTGGTCCGTAAGTTTGCGAACCGAAGCCAAAACTGTCTGTTCTCGTTTTCTGATACCATTTTATGTGCCCTTGAATGACGCGCTAAATCTCATTAAGTATTCATAAGCTCAGTCCCTCTCAAAGTGATTAATCTAAACAAGTATTGAATATGTTTTCTTTTTTGAGTTGTATGGGATTTTTGTATTATGATAAACTGTTCTGATAGATTTATTATTTTTTTTCAGAGTAACGATTCCGCATATACCATCTTTTAATCTTATAAAATATGCAATTTTATTTTCGATTCTCAGAATGTTATCTTTATGGTTAAGAATTCTTAAATTTAATTCTTTTTCAGTACTTACGCAAATTTAATAGCAATTATTTGCTATATCTGCTTTTCTTTTATTAAATGTGTATATATACTTGCAGTTAAAATTAACATTTGAATTTAATTTCTGTCTTTATGTGTTGCTTCATCTAAAATAAAGTTTTTGAACATAAATATTTTTTTCCATTGCTGAAAATATATTTATCTCCTAACTGAATATTGTAATTATTTTGCATTCTTAAAAAAAAATGTGATTTAAATCATTTGTTCTACCTACTTTATTATTTTTTTTGTACATTCAAAAGAGAGGGTAAGTGTAACTGATCCGATATTCAAGTTTTCTTGTTTAACTTCCTATCTCATTTCAATAATTAAAAATAGCTTTTATATCTGAGGGGAAAATATCCAAAATCACACCACCTCGCCGGGGCGGTCTTCGTTGGTGTAGGGAGAGGATGTAGCAGTTGCATTACTCTTAACCAATAGACTTCCAGACAATTCAAATTCTGTCTCCTTGCCTGGACGTCGTCGGAGCCAGAGCGGGAGGACGTAGCAGTTGCATTACTCTTATCTTCTCTTTTGGATACTAGATGGCGATGCCTAATTAGGCCATCCCATATGTCATCCCATAGTGCATTGCGATTGCATTTAGAATGAGATGTGATGCTGAACTGTGAAGCCAAGCGCGTGATTGTCTTGTCTTTGTGTTAGTGTATGTTTAAGTGTGTGAATGTGATTATTAAAGAAATGTTTTCAACAACATTCGTCCTGTTCCTTCCTGCATAAATCATAATAATCTACATAACACCACAAGTGTTAATACTTTCCTAATATTTTATAATCGATAGAGAAAGAATTTTTATTTGAAAAGTAGGGAATAACATTTTTTAATCGACTTGCTTAAGCCTGACCCCCTCTCAGCTTCTCTGAGCAGGAAATCAACTACTATTATAAGTTAAAACATTATTAGGGCTATATATTATGATGTAATCGTTGGTTCTCTGTTTTGCCTTTTGGAAACAGAATTTGATTTAGTTATCTAAAACTAATTTGGTCGGTATTTTACAGAAAATATCACTGTTCATACTTAGTGCCCACTTTTATTGAGATCGAATAGCTAATTTCGAAAGAAATAAGAATACGCTTTATAGTGAATAAATACTTTAAATGACGTATAACTTTAGATTATATGTTGTTTGAGTGAGTAAATATGCCAATGGAAAATTATGAAGTATAAATTTTGATGTACCTGAACCATATAAGTCATGTAATGTTTGCGTGTCAAGAATATTTTATTAAACAACAAAAAAAATCCACTTTTTGGTGACTAAAATTGATCAAGTTATGAAGTTTTGTTGGCTAAAAATAATGAAATTGTAAGTCATTACTTCCCCGAAATGTCCGTTATTTAATGAATTGATGACTAATCAAACCTTCTAAAATAGCGATGTTCCCTATAGTCCCCCCCCCCAAAAAAAAAGTGTTGGTACGACAGCAATATTTTTCTAAATGTTACTAAAAGGAAAAAATCCGAATTTCATATTTTTTTTATCAGTGCGTTAATTGACTAAAGCAATAGAAAACATAATTATATGCCTCATTTAAACCATTTTTCTAGTTGTATGTATATATTTATTTCTGTTTATAAGTTAGCTGTTGGGTTACGGTTAGAGTGGATGTCTAGTGATTTTATTTAAATTTAAAAGATTTTAAAAAAAAATTTTTTGAGTATTTTTTCTTTTTTTATATGTATTTTATTCTTAAAATGCATTGCAATATAAGAAAAGTCATTCGTTCAGATGCGAATATGTGATAATTTTTTTAAATTATTATTTATTTCGATTCAAAAATATTAAGGTTTTTTGGGTTTTTTTTGGTTTCTGGTTAATTATCTGGTTAATTCTGGTTAATTTTTCTGGTTTTATTATTATTATTTCTATTTCCCTGTTTGCACAAAAAAAAGTTTCAGAAATTTGAATATAGTATTTAAAAAAGTCCATTTCAGAAAAACGACTTCGGTTAAAATATTTCCTTTGTCATCCATTATGTAATGTACATATTCCGCTCCTTTTAGAGTACAGTTCAAAATAAACATATTAAAGAAAAAAAATTCATTTAAAACATCTTTGAATTGATACAACAGCTTTATGGATTATTTATATTTTAGATATTTCTTTTAAATTAAATCACATGCATGGAGTATCAAAACATAGCCAATAACACACTCACTTCCTGAAGAGCTCAAATTGATGTTTGAGGGGGTGTATGTATGCGATTACGAAATCACCTTTTTTTATGGAGTATTAAAGTGATCTTATTCAAGCAAAAATATTTTCAGATAATTAGGACTAAAGAAAATAAAAGAAGGGGGGAAAAAACACGAATTTCTTGGATTCTCTATGCCTATCTGATTTGGTCTGCATTTAAGTACATGTCTTAAATAAAGGAACTTATTCGCTTTTAACATTAAGATTTTGCTTCGAAGATTTCGAATGCGGTCGGGGGAGTTGCTATAGAACCAAATTAAAAGCCATTCACAATATTGATGAAAAGAAAATCTGTTAAGTGTTGACCGTCCACAAACAAGACCCACGAGCGGTTTGAATATACTATAAATAGCTTCTGCAATCTCATTTCAGTTATGGAATAAAGTTCATCAAGTTCTTTCTATTCTGCAATTAATGTTAATGCGTTGCATAAAGTGTATATTTTTAAATCTGCCGGATGTGTTAGCAGTCGGCCTGTTTTATGTGCCATTTCGGTCAAATCAGTGAGAGCCTATTTTAGTTTAGAAGGATTTTTTTCGTATTTTAAGGGCAGCTTTTTCATTTGATATTATTGTCTTAGCTGTTACTTAGATATTACTGTCTTCTTGTTCAGTTCATTAATGAGTTAGTTTCTCGGGCATTAAAATATAACGTTATTACCAAGATAAAAAAAATTGTGTTGGCGTATGTAAAAGATTTCTTTTACAATTTCTGAATTAGGATCTCTATTAGGATTTTGTTCTCATAAATGAATTTCAAAATAGAGATGGAATTTTTTATCTTGGAAGATGAATGCAAAAAGAAATTTTTGTGATTGACAGAAAATTCGAACTTGTGATTTTGCCTAACCTTAAGATTTTAGACATGCCTGAGTTTTGAAAACATATTTTTGGAAAAAAAAATATCTCCGTCTGTAATACAGAGCTATATGGATGAAATGTAGCATATGGTTTTTACACTAGATTTGAAGATTTATATTAAATTTTAAACTAAATTCATTCAGAGGAATCTTGTCTGTCCAGCTTTTCTAGTATAAGTTAACACGATAATATAAAATGAAGGCTAGATGAATAACATTTAGTACACGAATTTAACATCCAAAGTGTAAGTTCGTATCAAATTAGGAGCCAAATCCATCAAGAGTTTGACCATCCGTCGGTCTGTACTTCCACATCATGTAAACTTGATTGTTACTTAAATAACATTAATGTACATGTATTGACAAAATTGTGTATTTTCTTATAATTGTATTTCTTTGACAAATTCTTTCAACCGGCTGAGAAAATAGACTTTCAAAATACACATTCGGTGATCTGGTGATTGTGTTGTCCGCATTCCAGCAGTTAATCGCCAATAATCGCATTGATTGCTAATAGACTTTTTCATAACTACTGTTCGCCAGTTGTTTGCGGTTAATAATATACAAGACATTTTTAGAATGTGAATGAGAAAATTTCGGGAAACCACATCTGCTATTTTTTTAAAAAATGGTGCTTTATTTGAAAATGAAAAGTTTTGTTAATGTTCGAAAAATTATTTTTGGAGGGGGTGGGGGGATTTGGTGAGACTATTCCCAATAGTTTTGCTTTCAAATTTTGTGTGTATTTTAAGGCACATATAAATCGTGATATCGCGTGCTGCTAAAACATTTTTCAATAGTTACCAAGGAAATATTCTATTCAAAGGAAATCCAAAAGTTACCATTTGACGATTTAAAACAATTAAATTATCTGGACTGAATTTTATATTATATTAATTTTATTTCATAAAATCTTTCTTGCAAATAAACATAGTAATATTCATATTTATAATTTTGTTAACCCTATTTAGTGCAATTGTTTTTTTCATTTGTTGTATTTAAATCTTCATAAGTAAAAATAAGAAATGTAAGAAAAAATGAATTTTATACTGAGATTTTTACTTAAATAAATTATATAGTTACATTTTTAAGTAAATGAACAATAAGTAATTTTTTTTACACTAAATGTCAAACAAATGGGACGAAAAAGTAAATACAATGTGCAACACTCCTTCTTGCTGGATTAAATGGCATCCACTTTTCAGCTTTTCGAATAGATTTGTTTCAGTGAAACTTTAAAAAAAAAAGCATGTTTGGCAGATTTAATGTAATCTATACTTTTATAAACGTCAATGTGTGTGTGTGTTGGCGCTGTACAGGCCAGGCCATTTGACCTACAGTACTTTTGGATTAAAATAACACAGAATATAGGAAATTAAAAATGTCTAATCTGCATAGCGTTACTCCAACTGACGTAGAAAAATTCACACATTTGCGTTACCGTAACTGCCTTTGAAAATTAACGCATGCGCATTGTGTTCTGATTGTTGTGATTGATTGAGGACTTGATTTAAATTATTTTTAGGTTAGTTGCATGCTTTTGTAATTAAATTGTATTTATCTTAGTTATATATTTTTTGTATATGGTTATAGTTTTAAGTACATCGTTTTTTAAGTAGTTTTTTAAACCTGTTTTCGACCGATTATTTTAAATGATTCATTATATTTTCTTAGTGTTTGATGCATTTAAAATTAAACATTGTTAACGAATATTTCTGCTCATGATGAATCTGAGAAAATGTTGTTGACAAATTCTTGAAATATTACATAAATTAAAAAAGATATTCTTTAGTGCCCATAAAGTTTAAATGCTCAGTGACTCTTTTATCAGTAATCATATTATAAAAAAATGCTTTGTTTCAGGAAAAAATATTATTATATTAATTGCAGATTCATTCTTCCCACTTTAATTTAAAACATAAATTCCACGGGAGCTAACAGAAAATTAGAGAGATACATATTACGTTATGACTGAAGGCCTTTATAATATTATGAGTGAATTATATGACTATCAAAATTTGAAGTTTTAAAATATTTTGATGAAGAATTTATTAAAGTAGGAATTGCGAAAAATATTTAATTATTAAAATTTAAACGAACATTAAGATTGGCGAACCGGCTGGTCGCCAAAGGCGGCTAGTATACAATTATCGCTATTATTGTATCGCTATTGACCAATCGCTATTATCGCTATAATTGACCAAGCGGAGCTCGGTTTGATGCGACATCTGGAAATTTTATATGCAATCGCAATTAAACGTGTGCGATTTCTTCGGAGTTGGCCTGAATGTGCGCCATAAAAAAACAATGTATATGTAAGGATTTTTAATTTCTTTTGGCCATAAATAAATTGGCCATTTCAATGTTTCGCAAGATGGAGGCGAGTTTGGCATTATTAAGACATTGCCGCCACTATCAAAATGATTCATATATATTTGTAATTTTGTTAATACTGATAAAAGCAGACGTTTAACTGCAATTTTATTAATACCGATAAAAGCAGACGTTTAATTGCAATTTTGTTGTTATTGATAAAAGCGGACGTTTAATTGCAATTTTGTTAATATTGATAAAAGCGGACGTTTAATTGCAATTTTGTTAATATTGATAAAAGCGGACGTTTAACTGCAATTTTGTTAATATTGATAAAAGCGGACGTTTAACTGCAATTTTGTTAATACTGATAAAAGCAAGAACTGGCATAAATAATTCACCGTCAAAAAATATTTGTAATTTCAAAAAAAAAAAAGTGAACATTTATAATTTTTTAAAGGTGTGAGTAAATTAAGTTTGCATTTTTAAGGAATTTTTTAAAAAAAAATTAACCATATTGTCCAACAATCTCTCTCAAAATAAAAATTGAATTTTAATTGCACGAGCACGTTACGCAATCATAAAATTTACTTTTTGTTAACATGTTTCCATTCCGGTGCGCTTTAGTCAAATTAAGAGATTAAATTAACTCTTTCTACAAACTAACCCTAGAAAAGATTAATTTTTAGCATGTTTCCGTGTGAAATAAATGTGATCCATGAAATTTTTTAGAAAAATATATACAAGAAAAAGACTGCGACTTTTAAGATATCTGTGTAACAATTCAGTGACATTTAAGGCAAACATAGTTTAATACATAAGATATCCACGTTAATCAGAGTTCAACAGTTAATTTCTGAACCGTTAATAATTATCTAATAAGAAGAATGGTCTGAATGAAGTAAAGAATACTATTTATGTAATTTGAATCAGAACACCTTCGGATAAGTTGCAAATTTCAATTTATATACATATATATGTATAATATAATATAGGTTACTCCGCCCTATGAGTAATATTTAATAAAATATTCTTGGGATTTTCATAAAAATGTTTCACTTTGTTGCAACAAAAATGATAGGAAAATCTGTTTTTTAAAAATTTATCTCGATTTTATGTGAATGCGCCATTTTAGATCATTTCTTTGATGGTTTTGAAGAAGATAGCCAACCAGCACCGGAATCTCTCCTAATCTAATTGGTTTAAAATATTGAAATTGATTGTCCTAAAATAATAATATTCCTCTTAATTTGATCATATTAGGTCCAAAAGATATGAACTTTATTTTGATAAAAAGTTAGTGTTAAGAATATGTTGCTGAAAGTGGTTCATAGGACGGATAGACTACATAAAATTTTAATTTTCATAATTTTTTCTGAAATACATAAGATTGACTGAGATATAAAAAAAATTATTAACATTCATTAATTTTTTTAATAAAACTGAAAACCGAATTGTACGATGAATCAGAAAAATTCGACACGCTATACAAAAATTATATGCCTTTGAAACATAAATAATATAATTATATATACATTCTGTAGTACACACGACTTCAGTGCTGAACGATTTTTTTTTCCTACTCTCATAATTTTAAAAAAATGTCTTCTTTCAGAAAAAGAGGCTTTGTTCACTTGCTAAGGTAGTTAACGATTCCTAGCATAATTAAGCATTTCCCTATTTATGTAGTTTGATATTGTCCACAAAAATGATTTTGTTAAATTATTGAATACTAGTTAAATTTGGATACTTTTCGCATGATTTCCTTCAAGATTTGAATACAAATTCAGAAACGAGCTATCTCCATGTATTTGTAAATGTTCTTTAAAGTTCCCAGAAATATTATTTCCGTTATTGATTGATAAGTCAATTTTCCCTTGTTTTATTTATTAAATTTTCTATTTGAGATTGGTAATTTTCTTTCGGCGTTTTCGGAGATTTTTTTTAAATTTTTTTTTTTGTAACGTTGACTATTCTTTGTTTCTTGAAGACATGTTTGCGCATTAATAAAACTCTTTAAACTAATTTTAATTTCTCCTTTGTGTTCACGAAAAATTTCTCATTTCTCATCACGATTTGTAAGGATGATTAAATTGAATAAAGGGAGAAGGAAGAAGTTGGGACAAATTGGAAACTAGTTAATCATTTTGTTTCTCACATTCATGTGCTTATTCTTGTTTTCAAAGCCAGATTTTAGTTTAAAAAAGGTTATTTTCTTTACCATTGCAATTTCATTCAGTTTTACATTTTAATCGGTTTCCTTCTTTAAACAAATTTGAAGTTTTGATTGAAATAAAAAAATGATTCGTTGTTTTATAAATTCTAAGAAATAAGATCTTTTAATTTGCGAATAAAAATAGTTTAATAATTATTTTATAATAATTCTTTATAATTAGATATATACTTTTATATATCTAATTATAAAGAATTCAATTACTGGTTATTTGATCATTATATAAAGGACTTTTTAAAGTTTAAAATAAATTGTCTTTAAATATTGAAATTTTTTTTAAAAAATATTGTGATAATTATTTAGTAATTTTCAGTAATAAATGCTGTGAAGAGATAAAAATAATTTCTTTAATATAAGGCATAAATTAAAGAAAAATTTAATAATAAATTAAAGGAAATTTCATTTCATTTTTTTCAATATATTTCAATTTAATGCTTTTTAAAATAAATTTTTTGTTAATCTATGTTTACAAAATCTGAAATTCCAAATAGAGCGTTTTGATGTGTCATAATTTAGAAAGTCCTGAATTTTTTTGCATTGTTTTTTGTTGTTATAAATCTTATTAATTGTTCTGATTATTTTTTTATTTTTATTTTTAGTTGGTAATCTGCTATTTCTGTAAAATGGACTTTGTTTCTGAAACTACCACTTCTTTAATTCATTTTCCGAAACAGGATTGTGCTGACATGCTGTTAATTCATATGTATATGGATATTCAGAGCACCTGGTATGTCCACATTCTTATTCATTTTTTATATGATTAATTTTGATATCGCTTTTTATTCGCTTTAGAAAATTAAAAACTAAAGATGCATTAATTTAAAACGCTTATATTTTTTTAAGCAGCATAACCTTAAAATTCTGTTAAGGAGCATGAATATAATATAAAAACATGAACAGGAAATGTAGATGTCTTAACAGAATTTTACATATCAGCAAACGGTTTAAAAGTAGCATTCAGCATAGTTTGTCATTGTGTTTTAATAAAGAATTCCGCGTTTATTTATTGATATGACTCGGCCTTTTAATAAACAAATGAAATTACATGCAATTTTTTTGTAGTAACGCGATTATAACCTCAACTTATTTCAGCACTGAATAAGCAGATTTATTCTGAACTATAAATTCTAAGAAGAATTTATAGTTCAGAAGTATTAAAATAAGTATTAAAAGTAGTACTGAAGTAAGTATTAAATTGAAGAAAATTAGAAGTCGTGTACACTTCTTCTAAAATAGATTATTTCACAGTTAAGCAACTTAAACTTTTCATATTTTCTGAAGTTATTATTTATTGCTATTAACCAAAGGTGATCAAGTGAACTAAAATATACAGTCGTAATGAAGCTAGAATAAATATGGGAAGGTCCCAAACAAGTGTGTGAGGTGATTTTGTTGTTTCACCTTTTTCTGTTTATTCTGCTGCTGATCACAGAATTTTACACAGTCAGCTACTTCGTTCGGGAAATATTTGATGTTACAGGTGTTCAGTTTTGCCTTGTTCTCTTTTATTTCTTTACGTCATCCGATCGCGGTTCGAGTGAGTTTCCTATTCCTTTTGTATAGTGAACAGTTTCATGTCGCGTTATTAAATCAGTATATTATAATAAATTTGTAAGTGTGAAAGTATCTCAAATAGTTTTTGGTAAATTATCATTTCTATTTAACTTATATTATTAACGTCTTTTAACGTATATTAGTCTCCTAACTCTATTTTTTTTTTCCTTGCATGAGTAATGCGAAGGGAATCTTGCATATTGTAATCGCTTTTTTAGGTTTTTAATATATTTTAACTTAAAAGCCTTAAGACTATAGTTATAATTTCTGCCAGTTTCATAGTGTGTTATGGAAAGGAATTCTGGGAAATTTTGTGAGGACTAGCGTAAAATGGAGATAAATATATAATTTTAAATGAGATATGATTTTTTTTTCAGTTGCAAGTGTATAGTTAATAAGTTCGAAATATCAATATGACGTTTATATGTAAGCTCTCTCTCTCTCTCTCTCTCTCTAAATCTTCTTTCAAAATCTTCTTTCAAAACTTCCATTTTAAGAATTTGAAACTTAGTTTATCATTCATTTTATCTATCTTACATATTCTATAACCTAAATTACAATTATTATGAATTGCAGAAGATTTTTTGGAGCTTGAAAATTAATGTTATGTAATGTTTTTGATCTTCTTTTTTGAAATTTTCCAAAATCAAATATTTTGATTAAAATCGGAAATATTTTAATAAAAATTAAAAATGATAAACCATTTCAATTTCCAACTTCTTAAAAGTTCTTTGCAATGCATGAATGATAATTTTCCTTTATTATAGCAGTTCAAATATTTTTAGTCATAAGAAAAGTTCTAAAAACGATAGAACTCCAATTTTTACTTTTCACCATACCAAACGATTTATAATTTTTGTGAAAAGCTGCCAACCGGAACAGAATAAAAATTGTATTTCATTACTTTCGGAGCTGTGCGTTATGTGGAATTCCTGATTATTTAAATTGATGGCCGTATGTGGTAATTTGTTGTTAGAGCCTTTATGAACGAATGAAATACATTTACAGAAGTGAAATATTTATGTTAACTCCGATTCAATATTTCTTTCAGTGTTTTGGATGTTTTAATATTATTTGTGAGCATTGTCTTGATAGAAAGGTATTTTGAACATACTATAGTTGAAGAATTATTTACCATTTATTTAAAGCAAAAGATAATTTTTCATGAGAGACTGAACTCGCGCTAGAAATATAAATAAATTTGAGACGATATATTTTGTGCTTGGAGGGAAGTTGTGTATGACGATATATTTTGTGCTTGGAGGGAAGTTGTGTATGATGCTACATTTTTTTTTTAATTTTTAAAATTATTTAGTTGTCAATGTCATTTTTTGTAATTACCAAAAAAATTAAATGCGTGACAAATTTGTTAACAAAATGTTATTTAAAAAAATTGTTTCATTATTTTGTTTTTTATTTCATCATAATTTCTGAGGGTATTTAGCTTCAATATTCTGGATTTTTATCCTCTAAATAACTTTTCATTTTCAGATTGCCACTTTCAAATGCTGAAATAGTAAAAGGAATCCAAATTCGCTGAATCACGGTTTTGAGACTTTCCATGTAAATGTTTAACAGATTAAAAATAATTTACTACTTCTAAATAACAAACATTTTATTTTCAAATTTACATGTTGTCGTTCTGTAAATTATCCTTAAAAATCAAAGTAGAAGTAGTAGTAAAAATCAGTTCGAATTGAAAATGATATTGAACCACCAACGAAAAATTGTCATTGTTTCTATTGATATTTGAAAACTGAAAACGACTACCCTCAATGGAGTCGAATAAAACGTTTATTTTCCGTGAAAATCCGATATCACTTTTTATTATCAGGTCGTTCATTACTTATCTGCAAAATTATACAAAAAAGGTAATTACGTTTAAGAATTAGTTATCAGAAGGATATCAATTAGAAGGTCAAGTATTTAAATTGTAATTATTTTTACTGCAGAATTTGTTCATCAATTTTTCTTATTCTGGGATTTTGTAAAATATTTTTCAAATTAAGATGGAATAGTGAACAAAAAAATTTCCATTCTTCAAAAGGAATTGCTTTCGAAGTGTTCTCTAAATTTTAAAATATTCTTTTTAGCTAAAATTCCTAGTTAGTTTCCGAATGTTTTCCAGTTTTATTGTAATGAAGGAAACATGAATGCTATTACTTTCAAATTTATAAACTACGTTTTTACATATTCCATTTGAAGGAAATTAATTTCTTTAAAAACTGTTTTGTAAAAAAAAAAGTAATACCAAATTGGTAATTGTTTTAAAAGTAATCGCCTACTTGTTACTTGTGTATTTTAATTTTCTTTTGTCTTTTCCTTTTTTTCTGTTCTTGAACTGCAAAAGGGGTGGATGTGATGGAGGAGGTAAAAGATATTATTGAAGAAAGAATGATTAAAAATTCCATGTTTCTTCTTCATTAACTCATTTCAAAATTGTTTCATTAATTCAATATTGAAATTATATTTCAAATTTTCTTTTCTTTGTTAACTGTTATTACTTCTTGTGCAAAGTTTCTTTAAAAAATTCATTCAATTTAGTTTTAAAATTAAATATTAGAAGTTTAATTTTTAATTAAATTATAGCAATTTTTAAACATTTTGGGTTACTTTTTAAAAGTAAGTTTGTGTCATAATTAAATCCTTGTAATTTTTTTGTTGTTGTTGTTCTTTCAAACTTGTCTTTTTGAAAATAGAGAAATAGTGGCATGCGGATTTATCATAATTTAAATCGGGCAGTTTATCGTCAATTTAAAAAAAATCGAATTCGCTTGCTTGTTGCAATCTCCAACAAGAAACACCTGGAAATGATTGGTGGCACTTAAACTGTTCTATATTACTACTCATCGTTATCTTGATTTAACAAAACAAAAGAATCATAAACGTTTTCGCATTCGAAAACAGCTGGTTAAAACATATGCATGTTCTAGTGAACATTTTGAGGGCATTAAACGATAAACGATTTTCTTCTGGCTCTGCAGTAAGATAAAAAGAACCAATGTATTTAGTTGTCAGTCGACTTTAATGAAAATAATAAAAACTTAAAGAAGGTCATGTCTGATTTGCCCGAGGTGAAAAAGTAGAAATGTAACCAATCCTTATGAATAATTTTTATTATTTCTTTTTTAACCTTTTGGATCTTGGGTCAAGTTTGAGCGAATTGAATACGCTATGTATTTTCACTGTTTATTCAGATAACGTAATTTTGCATTAGTTAAGATAGGGGATTTTTCTTTTATCAATCTCTCTGAATTTGGACGAAGTTAGTTTCATTTTTTCTCTCGCATTTTTCAACGACTATTCGGAATTTAATTAAAACTGACATTCTTTTCTTTCACTTTTTCCATAGGATCATTTTTAAAATTCTACTTTCAAATGCCTTCGCGTAGTTGCATTATATTTGTTTTCAACCTGTGTGCAAGTCTCTTCAAACTAATAAATAAAAGATGCTCTTTTTTGTGACAAAATAAAAAGCCACTCTGAAGAAATATGCGTCTTTCCTTTCCGCTGAATAAAAATCGAACCCTCCTTTTGTACATTCAGTTTACTTTCAAGTTTAAAATGCTGTTCACGTTTTAAACTGGCTATATGAATGTTTTTAATGTGATTTCGGTTCCAAGTCGTCCAGTGCCGTGATTCGAGTAGATGGGCACGTACCAGCAAGGTTTAATTGCTTCAGTAAATTGTTTGTTAAACTCTAATTGTGAAACCATGCATGCGTATTCTATATTTAATATATTGTTGAACAGCTGCAGGAAAAATATTCATCGTAGGAGGATTTGGAATTTGAAAATTGTCTTTTTAACAAATAATAGACAATAAGAAATTCTGAAATGAAATGCATATGTTTGTCTTTCTGCAAACGATTTGTTTCATAAAATTTAAAAATACATAGAACTGATCTTCAGATCAAGGTCATTCAAATTTTTGGAATAGAAAATCTTGCGAGTATTGTATTTTTGACAATCGGTGCAATACTTGCATCTTTCTTTTCAACTTTCAAACGATAGTAAAATCTCAGTTGTTTTGAATAAATCTCGGTTCTTATCGAATGAATCGTTTTCAAAAATTTTTTTAATGAAAAATGTGCTTTAAATATAATATTGATTTTTTTTTAAATCTATAACAGCGAAGCTATGGTATATTTCCTATTAGGTCATGCCGCCTTAGGCTTTGGGGTTGAGGGTATAGGGTATAGACAGGTCAATTAAGAATTTTTTTAGATTATTTGTCACAAATGCATAAAACAATTCTTAATGGTAACCTAATATGCATTACGTTCACTTAGGTCATGTATTTGTAAACACCGTGTATCTGTTTTAATGATTTGTATATAAACGTAATTGCCTCTTAGTCATGATATATAATATACAAATAAATAAAACATATTAACTGAGTTACTAGATTAAAAAATTAACCTAAAATAATAATAAATTCGCTGACAATATTAATAAGTTGTAATGGTCAAGTTATTAAAAAAGGGACTTAATAATATGTACTGCTTTGGGCCGCAGAATGTCCAAATCCGTTATTGCCACTGCAACGTCCAAGATGCTGAGGAAAAAGTTGTTAAATTTTGATTGTGCAATATTATCATTTAATTCAGTTATTACTTTTCTCTATGATTTTCAAAAATTGTCAACGGTATAAAATACATTACAAAAGTCCAATTTCCTGTTTTATAAGCTTCTATTTAAAAGGCAAATGATCATTTTTTATAAAATTTTATAATTTTTCCGTTTATCTGCTGCAATTTTATGCAATCAAATTGATGATTTTCCTTTAATTCAATGTAAAAATATTAATTTTCTATCCTGAATTAGCAATCTCATCATCTTAGCAGAAGTCTTAAACAATAGTTATTGCCATCTTTCCTTACAATCAAATAATTTGAAATTATTTCATTCATTGATATGTTCTTGAAGTACATTTTTTCCTTTGAATTAGAAAATTTCTCATTCTTCTGATGTTACGTATTTTTGTTTTCTATTGTCGTAATCTAATAATTAATGCACCATTATTATCGAATGTAATACCAAGTAAAAAAAGATTGATAATTTGGTTCACATTAAAACTCTGAATGTTTTCCTTACTTCTAATCAGAAAAGTTTAAATACCGATTATATTTACATTTAAAATTTAAAATATGAGCTGCTATGAAAATTTAGTCTCATGCATTTTGAAACTAGAATTTATAAATTGAATGCTATTACAAGTTAAACTTAATTCAATATGTAAATCGCATGATTGCACATCCTGAAATGCAGACATTAAATTCTTTTTATATTACATTTTCTATACATTGCAAATTACAAATTCATGTACTTAAAATATTCATATACTTCAAACATCATGGTGCGATAACAGGTAAAATTGAATTTTGAATCATTTGGATTTCATCAATATTATACTCGCCACATAACATTTCATAAGCTCTTGGTTAAATTTAGAGCTCGGCAACAAACTGGACGGTTAATAATTCAAAGGTTTTGGTAACTGGATTTGTTTATATATATGCCAGTCTTTGGAAATTACGTATTTTCAGTTTAAAATTTTCTACGTTGGTTATTTGAATTCTCATCAATTGTAATGGTAATTTCAGACAGCTTGGCGATCATAGCAGAAGTTCAGTTGTTTGACATTCGAAAGAAATTGCATATTTTAAGCGTCGGAAATTGCAAATTTGATTTAAAAATTTGATTATTTGATTAAAAAAAGTTTCAATTTTATAATTCTTTTAACTGGGAGGCAACTTTTTATTATTTTATAATCTTATTAAATTGATCAAAGATGTTGAAACTTTTCGTTTCCGATTAATTCCTATTTCCGTAATTTATTCGTTTCATTAGCTTCCATTGTCTTAACAGGCAAATTGTAATATGGTAGACTTGAAGAATGTGACACTTCAAATTTACATAGTTTCTCGATTTGTGTGTTTACAATTTTTGGTAATCTTTAAAACGTTTTTCATATGTAAACTTTAGATTTTAGGTAAATAGTTTAATATTAGAATAAACTAACCGCTTTCAGCGACCAGATGTTTTACCGCCGTATTAATAGTATTAATAATCATGTCATCCAATTTTGATAAATAACAAAAGGCATTATCTTAAAACTTTACTTGCACAATAAGCATAAAGCGTTTTGATAAATTACATTTGATTGCCAACTGGTGTGAAATTGGTGCCACCAACTTGACAAATCGGCCCAGTTGTTGACTATGGAGATTATCAGAGTTTTATTTTGCAACATCTTTCGGAAATGGAAGGTAGTAATGGGATGAGGATGTAGGCGACCGTATGTGATAGATATAAGGGTCATTTCGCCATTTTTTTAAATTTCATATGAAAGCAAATTGTTGTTGGTATGTGTTGGGGAGCGCTGTCCAAGTTTTATTTTGAAATCTCTTAACATTTTTGGACGATGTGGATGAGGGGAGTGTGTTAAGAGACCATTGTTGATCTAGACGTCATGAGCTTTCGTATAAAATTTGAAAATGACATTAATACAGTCGTTGGGATTGTGAAATTCTGTCGTGGATTTTCACCATGAAGAATGCACAGTGAAGTATTATTCTTAAAATATCTCTTGAAAATAGGAAGAGGGCGAGTAGGTAGACGACTATATATAACGTATTTAGATGTAATGAGCCTTCATATGAAATAAACGTAATCGGACCAATGACTGAGTCTGAGAAACCTAGTTTTTGGTTTTCCTTTTTATTTTACTAAATGAAGAATTATTTATTCTTTCCATCGTTTTATAGATATTTTATAACATGAACGACATTTTCGTAAATTGCAAATTAATTCGCATTTTGCGAGAACAATATAGAAGCTGATTTCTTACAATTAAAAAACGGTGATCGCTCATGCAATGTAAGCATCAAAATATTTACGCCTTCACTGGCACAGTCAGACATATTTGTACTAATATTTTTTTCATTAACTTTGTTTTGCTAAACGCATAGTATTTTTTTACTTCTTATAAATAAGCATTTTAAGTAATTAATATTAATAGGAATTTAAGCTGGAAATTTTCCTTTTCCATCCCTCCTACGTACGTATTCACAAACGTAATTTTATTAAGTTTGTCAAAATTCACAAAAGTGAGATTGAAACAGAAAGTGGCTTTGTAGTGCAAGATTAAAATAATTTTTTATCAATGATTAATAAAAAAATATTTTCCATTTACTTATATAGAAATACGTATATTCCAATGTTATTTATTAGAATTATTAAAATTTAACTTGATATCCTTGTTTAGTTTGTATTGAAAAAAACTTTTGTTTTGATGCTTGTTGACTATTGAAAAAATTGTATGTTTATCAATCAAAGAAACTACTTGCAATTTATCCCATATTGTATAATATAATTCGGAAAACATTCTATTCTTTTTTTATAGTAAAAGCAAGGTTAAAACTTGAATGTAGTAATAAGAATTTGTAAGAGAGAAAAATTATTAATTTATTCTATTACAATTATCTACAGGTACTCTATTTTTAATAGAAATACACTTATTGATTTTCTTAAATTCATTTACCTGAAGCTAACTACGTTTAATTTGATGCTTGGCTTCTTAAATTATAAATCAGGATTCCGAATAGGATCATACAAAATAATGTTGGAGTTGTGAAAACTACTAAAACGTTTTCTTTCAAAATTCATCAACATTTGTAATTAAGTTATCGAAAAAAATACATTAGTATTGCTTCAAATCTTATTCATAATTAACAATTATTAAAAAAATATTCGATTAAGTTTTTATTTATTGTTATTTATTCTTCATATTCCTTTTTTTTTTCTTTCTTATTGGAAAACATTGAAAAATTTTCTTTGTCATCTCTGGTACTGTTCGTCTTGACAGTACTTCAGCTTAAACACATGATATTGAAAATCATCTTTCTGTGACTATTCATGTGCATAGGCGGTATTCGGTGTTGTGAGAAAGCGCGGATTGTTCATGATATTTTTCTTGTTACAGTGGGGGTATGGATAGATTCCTCCACTTAAAATGTGCAGAGCTTCAAGAAACGTGACGCCATTTTTAACAGGAACAAGAGTAGATTTTATTTTATACAACAAGAACAAAACATAAAAAAAATTAACAGAAGAAGTTGAAGTAACTCTTTCGAGCTAGGAAAGAAATATTAAGTTCTTGCCGGCCAGATTACATAGTGGGTAGTGAAACGGCAGTACCCACACTACGTAGAGAAGCAATATCGTAGGGGAGTGAAGAAAAAGCGAATAAAAAAAACTTTTTTAGCTTCAATTAAACCTTGCTTTTCATTTACAGATCGAAAGCTTTTACTATAAAATTGCATAATATGAAACGTAATTAATAGATTGTTGATTTGAATATTAAATGCGAAATAAAACAATATTTAAACTTACACAATGAAAAAAAATGTCAAAAGGTTTGAAAGCCGTGCAGCCTATATTCACGACCCACAATTATCAAAAATTTCATTCAGATTTGTGCTTTTTACCTTAAATATATTATTCAATAATTTATATTGCTTAAAAATATTGAAGTGAGAATGGAAACATCAAGCGTACATTTTGTAAGAAATCGCTTTATAAATCTTTTTTTTCATAAGAACTTTCTGTTTTTCTGAACGTTTCTGTGTGTTCCTTTTAATGTTTGTATCAATAGGGGAATAATGTTCAGCTTATAAAAATGGAGTAGAAGTAAGATTTTTAAACCTTTTTTTTAATAATATATAATCACTATATCTACGATATGAATTACATGCTTTAGTTTCTTATTTAAAAATGCTATTAAATCGTATTCTATTCTTTCTTTTAAATTAGAATGTCGTATTAAGACTTTTAAAAGTATAAATTATCTTCATTTATAAATTATATCTTTATTTAAATATTTAATAAATATTTATATTTGGAAACATTTTAATTTTTTTTCATTTTAATTAAATTTGAAAATGTTTAACCAATATATATATATATATATATATACACATATATAGTTAATTTAAACAATTCGAATTTTCTCCCTCTTTTTTGTTTTATTTATATTTAATTTTTTGCTTGTTTTTATTCAATGAATTCATTTTAAAATTCTCTTTATTAAAAGTTTACTGTAAACTTCTATTGAATATTTTAGTTTCATTTCGTAAAAGTGGCATGTAATTGTAAGATTTGTTCGTTTTAATCCAACTTGATTGACTTTACAACTCTATAAAGATTGCCGCTTTTGTAAACAGTCAATTAATTGATTTCACTTAATTTAACGACTTTAAGAACTAACATTAGAGATAAAATTCTCTCTTTATTTTTCGTTTCTCGAATTCTTCCTTCAGGGTATATCGGCTAAAATCTTCCCCATGTCAAGCTTAATTCTAATTGAATATTTTAATAGTCTCTCCAATCTTCAAATTTTGCACTTAAATATCACCAGAGGAAACTTCATTTACCAAACAATTTTGGAAATCTCTTTAATTCAGTTATTTAACACAGTTGAAGTTACAGGGAAAGAATGCAGCAACTGTTTCAGAAAAAATTGTTTTAAATATTAAAATTATCCTTAATTGTCTAATTCCAGTAATTAATTCCGATAAGGTAACTCCTTTTCCAGCTTCCATATGCAATTACTGAATGCATAAGACCTTTCATTAAATATTTTTTAATTGATGTATGTTTATAGAGGTTCTTCGAAATGTCAAGTCTTGTATAAATAATAAAATTTAAATAGTCCGGTTTAAAAAAGATTTTGCGAAATTAAAATCTACTTCGCACCCTTTGCATTAAAATTTCAATTATTTCTTTCATATTAAATAGCAGCAAAGTAAAAAATATATATTTGACTTTAATTCATTTTACTGTGAAAGAATTTTTCCCATTTTATTTGCTGAAGTTTTTTCTCAAGTCATTATATTTCTTTTTTATTGAAATGGGTGTTTGAATTTCTACTATTGTGTGTTATTTTGACTTTATAGTGCAATGTAAATTTAACAGCCGAGTTTTAAAAATCTGATATATATCAAAAAGATTTCATTCGTTTATTTGAAGAAAAAAAATTAATTCTGAAGATAGTATTTTTGGTTGTTTTGAACCTGTCGTTCTGTTTATGGTGTTGTATTTAATATTTGACTTTACTGATATAATTTTATTTCTGTATTCATCCTTTTTTAACACTTTGACCTCCGCGTGACTCGTCCGTGATCTTCAGCTCTCAAGTTAATTAGTCAAGTTACTATCTAACTAAGCTGCGGTGACTTAGTTTAAGATGTCTTCCTCAGGAACGGAGAATTCTGCGTTTAAGACCCGTTTCCACTGAAAAACATCTGTATAAATAGGTCTGGTGCACTTTAAATCCATTAGGGGCAATTGTAATACCGTTGCTGAGCCGCAGAAGTTTGGAGAGGGAAGTGCCAGCTCAAGTATCGCCCTCATTATCTGATCACAGTTGAAAATTAAAGATACGTCCCAAAACAGCTCTGATATTGCTTTAACCTTTTCTAGGGTCATGGGAAGTATGTTTCCCTCCAAATTCGTCAATCTTTGTATGAAATGTGTATATTGACTTAAGTTCTGACATATTTTTTAATAAGACAGAAATACTATATAAGATTTATCTCTTAATTATTAATTAATCAAATTAAATGTATCTAATGAGCTAAATGAATCACATTTCTTAAGCCAATTCCAATCCTAAAATTATTTTAATTTGGCATGTCTAGAAAAACATTGCCCTTTTAGAGGGTTAAAACAATGGGGCTTAAATATATCTAAACTAAATCTATTACCTAACTAGATGACATCCTCTCTGTTACAGTAAGCCATAGCAAACAGTTATCTGATTTATTTGATGATTTATAGGGATAAAGTGTAGCAATGGTCGTGTTAAATGTAAAATATTTCTCTTACTTATAATTTTTCTTAATTAGAATAATTTTGAAGAAAAAATCTAATTTACAACTGTTATTTTTCATTGGTTCATTATTTAACAAGAATACTGGAGGAATGTTGCTTATGAAAATAAATCTATGTAAAATTTATTTTATAAATTATTTATTATTTGAATTTAATTGTTTTAAGGCTAAAATAGTTGAATTTTTCTATTGCACAGGATTTAAACAGCTATATAATAATATATATAACTGTGGAATTAAAGCTACTATATCTGTTAGCATCGATGGGATTTTAATTGAACTTAATAGCTTATAATTCTTTAAGGAGTAAAATAAATACTCTTTGAATAATAAATACAGATACTGTATGAAAACCTCTTATATCTGCTAACAATTTTCAAAAATTCTGCTTTATTTTGATTCGCGTCTCATTAAATTAAATAAGGCACCTGTTAAATAATAAAGCTACTATTAAAACACCACGCTTTAAAAATATTTCCTTAAACTAAAGAAGAAATTCAAGTAAGCAGACGAAATCTCAAAAATAGCTACTCGCATTCAAGTGTGTGCTAGTATCAGTTTTCACAAAATTCTTCCAATGAGAAAATTTTTAAAAGAAATGAATTTCGTGTCATTATAATATTTTAAGTTCTAACACTTTCATCCGAAAAAGGAAACTGTTTTCTTTCCAAGTATCCGATAATAAGAGAATTCGAGAGAAGAGAAGAGTTATACGGAGATCATTAATTTGTAACTTTTTAATTGCTTTATAATGTTTTTGGGGACTATGATATGTGAACTGGCTTTGGCGTGTATTATTTTATCAGTATAATTTTTACACAAAGGATTTAAATTAATGTTCAAAATGAGCGTTAAGCTTGAATTTTTAACGTCAGCTTTTCAGATTTATATGCAATATAATCCACTTTTGTCGCTGTATGAAAATATTTGCTTTCCAATAGATACATATCTGAAAAATGAAATTTCACCATGTTAATAATTTAAAAAGAAACATAGGATTTAGATGCAACTTGAACCTAGCTTGAAATTAATGAAGAATTCTCGACATTTTGAACTTGCATGGAAATATATTAGGTATCGCCTTAATAATCTTTGTTGTTAGGTATTATTATCCATTATTTATTGCAAATACTTGCCCATTACTTACTGTCTATTATAATATGAATAAAATTGAGTAATGTATATAAAATAATGAGAAAGGCAAAACATACAGTGATCCAGTACCAAACTCTGATCGGATTTTGCCACTTTTTTTTTCTTTTGAAAGCTCTTTGCTTCTATATATGTAATCAACATCTGTTATTTTCGGGAATACAGAAAGATACAAAGTAGAACACTATTCTTCTGTACGTTTTCTATGGGTGAGGGACATCGGCAAATCTCAATCGTAGTACTTATTTCAAAAAACATTTTGTCATATAAATACTCATGATCTCAATGGTCATTTATTCCCTTCCATTACATTTCGGAAGATATCATAGAATCAAACTTTAACAAAGCCTTCAACTTTAATAACTGGACCGATTTCTTCAGATTTCATTCTCAAATAATCTCGCCATTTTGCAGCTATAGATAACCAGTGAGAATGCTGTATAAAAATATTATACAAATATAATTTTAAATAATACTTTTGTTTAGTTTTGCTTGCTTTATTGTAACTAAACTATTGTTGCGATAAAATGTAGTTTGGTTGACTTAACTAATCTTAATTAATAATAGTTAAAGCCTTAATCTATGTATAGAAAATTGAAAATCCGTTAGAACCTTTTATAATTCCATACTCCTTGACGGATTCGAACGAATTTTAGTAGTTCCTTAGCAGCTAGATAAAATTACTATGTAATTAAAAAGTTTCTACAAACTTCTAAAGGAGGTAAAATATGTCTTGAAAAGTTGCATTTATCTGCCGTAACTTCTGAACAAATAAATCATTAAAAAGAAAATGCGCAATGTCTTTTTTAAAATAATTGGCTTTTTAGTGACATTTTATTTCTGTACAACTGTTTTTTTTTTTTTTTTAATTCTGACATTTTTTATATCGGTGTCGTTTTTCTCATTGAAATATGAAGTCTGTTTTTTGTTCATTTGCATTGCATTTTTTTCATTTGCATTGTTCACGTGCCTTTGCAGTACTGAAATTCCTATGTTTTTACTTTTGCTTTTGGTATACAGTTTGTTATAGTATATTTGTTAAGTAAATTTTATTAATGAGCGCGTGCAAAATCCATCTTCAAACGTTCTTTTAAAAATGTCTATGCTTTTTATATCTAAGTATTTTTTAAATTATACTGTGCCCAATGCATCTGTAACAAGATTCTTAAATACGTGTGAATACAAATATTGAAATCTATACCGAGGAAAAGTATTTCCCCAATAAATAAGAATTATAAACGTACCTAAAAAAGAAAAACCTTTTTTTTTTTAAACTCATGGCAATCCCAATTGTATCTTACTCCGTGAAAATTATCTAAATTTATCTAATCAATTTTGTAATTGCTGGAATTCTATTTCAGTATTATTTTAAAGCGTCTTACTATTATCTTTTGATATTCAAATTTATTTCATAAATTCCTACCTTACAATGGTAGCTTTTGAACTTGTTAACCTATTCTTGACTATATATAGCTTTTGAACTTGTTAAAATATTCTTAGTTTCCGTAAAAACTTTTAATTTCGTTACCAAGTAGCTTCTCTGTCCTTCAACACTTAAAAAGTTATCTTTCAAAATCACCTCATAGAATAGATAAGAAAATCCCAATTGGAGCAAAATTAGTTTCGACTCTAGGATATTAAAATATTTTTTCGAATGAAATTAGGATTCCATCACAAGAAAGATCGTGTAGTTTGAAAGGATTGTAATTGAAGATATTGCATATTACATAAAATGTCGCTTTATATTATGCACCAAACTTGCAAAAATATAGTTCCAAGCAACTCTTAGAAATTCCCCCCTTTTATTTTTTACTCAAAAAATAAGAGGGCATAGTTAGAACAAGCCTAATTGGCCCAAATTTATTCATGTGGCACAAAATTTTAATGCAGACTTTAATTTAATGCAAATTTTAATGCAAAATTTTAATGTAATATATATATATATTTGTTATGAGCTAATTTTTTTTTAAGTAAAATTTGGGATATCCTCTATAATCGAAAAAAATATTCTGGACATATTCAGGACATTTTCTATAATCCTGGGCAAACCGTCTAGAGGTATGCCTGCCATAAGTCCCGTCATTAAAAAAAATGCATCTGCCACTTTTTCTTTTATGTCTACTTGAGGACAAATACTTTTTTAAAGAATAGTTATAAAATATCTCGTATAAAAGGGGAGATTACTTCATCTAAATCTGATAATTGTAAAAAAAAACTGTTTTAGAATAGCTGTTAGAGAATTATAAATATCGGAAAATAATTTGTGAGTGCAGTTTCAAACTTCATCTTTGGTAATTTTTTTATTTCGATACGGTTGCCTATTTTTTTAGAAGGTTAAGAAGTTTTAGAAGTAACCAGCTACCTTTCTAATGATTTCAATTATATACTTTTATAATTTTGGTGGTAAGACTTTATACTTAACATCATTTTGCTAACCCATCCCATTTATTTAAAATATCGTCTTTACATGCGTACATACAGATGATCAGTCAGTTAAAGGATTTGGCGCAAAATTCTAAAGAGAATTAAATGATTTTTTTAATAGTGAAACTCTCAAATTACATTCCATGTTTCACATGCATACTGACGGATAGACGAGACATATTTCTTTTTAACGAATTTTGTGCACAATTTAGCACTTGTCTACATTTTGGTGCTGAAACAGCACACCAAATTTTTTTTAGCACGTTCGTATTTCGAGTTGTCATCTTCATAGACAGTCGTATGTTATTGCAAGGGGTAAAAAAAATTTCAAAAAGGTTATCTAAAATTTGAGTTTATTTTTTCAGTCCCTTGATTAAATTTTTTTGACAATGTTTGTTTCATGTATGAGAAAGTAATTTTTTTTAAAAAAATTCCATTCATTAACAGTACTGTTATTTTTTCTATCTGATGTATTATTATATTTATTACTATTGAATAAATTGTACATGTGAATTTTTCTTTATCTACCATGCTTTTATTATTCCAAAAGCAACAGTCAAATTTTTTTATCATGATTTCTTTTACTTTCTAAATAATTTATACACAATTTTAAACAAGCAATTCTTGGTGTCTATATAAATTTATTTCGTGTATCTTGGAAATGGCTCTAGTGTTTTGGATCAAATTTTATATTTAGATAAGGTTTTTCTCTTTAAATGTATCTGTATAGACGTTTTTTCCGAAAAAAAACCCGCGATTTTACACACACATACATTTTTCTTATAACTATTATAATAAGACATTCAACTTCCGATTAGAAGTGTGGCCAGTGGAATACAATGGTCAGAATAACATGAATGTCTAGTGTTTTAATAACTATTAGTCTTTTTCCATCTGCTTTTATGCTGACAATGTCATATAGCGCCATCTCGGACTCGTTTTCACCATGATAAAAATGAGTGCAAGTTCAAAAATCTAAGTAATGATAGATAAACTGTAAAATGAATGCTGCAATATAGCAGATTGTTTCGAATAACATGTTAGCGCACTCATGATTTATTTAAATGACAAATTCATATGTAGTCAATTGAAAAATATTCATATGTAATCAGTATGTGATCCGTATCTAAATATTTTCTCCGAGAAAATCGATTATACGATTTTATAATACATAATATAATTGAAGTCTGCTATCACAAATTTCAAGCTATCGTGTAAGAACATTATTATTTTTAAGTTCTTAATTTAATTCTTGTTTGTCTTAATTCAAGTCATTAACCAGTTTAAACAGGTTTGACACAATCACGTGAGTATCATATCACGCATGTATCGATATTTGGAAAAATGCTGGATTTTTTTCATCTCGAAGTCAGTCGAGCGCCAAATTAGAAAAATTGAAAATGAAAGGTTAAAAAAATTATTATAAAGTGCGTGTTGTGTGTGTCGTGTTGATTCCCGTTTTCTTCTTTGTGCTTTTTCGGGCGATAACTTCTTACAACCTATGCTTTTTATTTTCTGCCTGCTTATTTTGAGGCCTTAGAAACCCCAAACCAGAACAGCCTCATGTTCTCAAATGATTTTTTTTTAAAAGAAATGCACATCTCAAATATTGAAAATGCACATCTCAATGCACATCTCAAATATTGAATTTTATAATGTTAACATTCTATTATAAATTTGTCTACTCTTCCTTGTTCGTCTATCCGTCTTACGTGGGATTTGAAAATTAATTAGATTAAATGTAAACATGTTTTAGTTTTTAACTGGCAACTGCTTCCAATTATCTCCCTCTTAATGGCTTATAAAGTGGACTAAATGCTATTTGCGTCAGGAGAGCATTTTTGGAAATAAGCCATCTTTAATCGAGCGAGTAAACGAATTTCTGTTATAGCAAAGGAAAAGTGCTGTGTTGATGACAGATAGAAAAAAAAACTTCTAACGACCACGATTAAGTAAAGAAGCTTAACTTTCCAAGCTTATTTTTCCAATTATGAGTTAAATTTTTGAAGATTAATTTTTGCAGATTAATTTTAGAAATGTTAAAAAAAAATTTCTTCAAGGAGAGAAAAAAAAAACATCCGAGCTTGAAGCTTTATTTCCAACTCGAAGTAAAAACAAACAACGGAAAGCCTTGGGGCTTCTGGAGTAAAATTTTGTGGTAATTGTCATCTTCATATTTAAGGGATTAACTCTTGTTTAATGCAGATTTAAATTTCACTATTAGTGAGTTACTTAACGACTTATTTTCTAATTAGCAATTAAATAGTAATTACCTGTACGAACAATTCATTAAAATATTAGTAATTCACTGTTCAAGTAAACGTTAATTCACTTTTAACGTTTTTTGAAAAGAAAAGAAAAAAAGGAAAATACGCAACACATTTTCTTTTTAACGTATTAGTAATTTCATCACAAATTTTAATGATTATTTGAAATTCTAAAAATGCTTAGAGAATTTCTTAAGATTCACGAATATTTAAAAATTATCATTAGATGGTGTTCGATATATGTATAGAGGGCATTTTTATTTCCTATAGTACTTTGTTTTGACAAATGTGTAGGATTGGAGATAAAGTTAATTTTAAAAATGAAATTAATTTTAAAATTTTAGTATTTAGAATTAGTTCAAAGATAGGCCTAGATTATTTTTTCTTAAATTGTTTATATATTATGGATTTCATGTATTTAGCTCGTTAGACTATGTTTACTATCTATTATTCTAAATGGAATCTAGGGCCATACCGCAGTTTTATCAGTATAAAATTTCAAATTCAGTTATTTGTCTGTAATTTTTTTTTAATTTTCTTTGAGATATAATCGGTGTCTTTTATCATTATTTTTTTATTTTGAAGAGATTATCTCTTAAGCGTACGTATTTTTACAGATTTCAGAACAGATAAAAGTAGCATTGTTCTATACTATATAAGCGAATGCGTTTTTTGAAACTGAGGAAATTGAGCATTATATTTTGTCTAACAGAATTTTATTTACTCATGGGTTTTAGAAAACTTGGCAATAGATTGTTATCTGCATTAAAAGTCTTGTTTCTACAATATTTTAAAAATGGAAAGCATTATTTTTTAATGGAAATACAGGTTAAAAAAAAAGAATTTTTTTATTTGGTAGCTTTTAGTACCTGTCTAAAAATTCTACTATAGAAAGACTCTATAAATGTCTTTTAAGTGAGTTAAATAATCGATAATATCGGCAGATATTTTCTGCTTTATTCCTATATTTCTTATAATGGTGTTTATTTTCTAATTAATTTTATGTTCATTTTAATTATCCGATTAGTGAATGTCTTATTTCCATTATAATTCACAACCAGTTTGTGCATATCCATAAATAGCCTTATTTAACAAAACAGATCTGGTTTTTCCTTATCAATAAAACCTTGAGGTTACGACATGAAGACTTCTGCTTTTATGTTTGCATACAAATAGGCGCACTTAGTCTACCTGGGAGTGAAGCCAACCTAACTAGCAACAAGGATTGAGGAAAATGACCGAATCAGTGTAAAATTTACAATTGTACTAAGTATCCATCGTAATATAAACCTTTGCATTGTTTGTATCTTTGTATTACCAAATAAGATTGTATCTGTTTGATATTTAAAAAAAAATTCTTTTAAATTCCATTTCCATCTAGGTTCCTTTAAAAAAAAAGTTTGTTTTAAGGTCTAGGCACAATTTCCTGCCATCGTTGAACAATTGCCCTTTCAATGATTGTTTTTTTAAGGAAGCAAAGCTATAGGATTTCTCAAGGAAATACTATAGAATTTTATTATCCCATAGAAATTTTATTAACAGCTTTTCTTGGCCGTGTGTTGTCGTGTACATTTTCAGAGTATGCCTGTACCTCCCTCTTATTTTTATCTGTTGAGGGTTATTAATTAAATGTTTTACATCGTTACAGCCAGCCGATGAAAAGAAGGCTATGTTCAGTGAAAAAGAAACGACGCATTACTTTTTTATTCTTGCTGATGCTTTTCATTGCGGGAATGAGCTTTATTAGGACGTTGGAGGCCAAGGTGCTGTCGTTCTTTGCTTAATCGGCAGTTACATTAACTAAATAATATTAGATATAACATCGCTGCATATTTGTATATACCTTATAAATTAATATTCTATTTTCGCTGCGAATCTTTTAATAAAATATTAATTTGCATAGGCTAACTTCTGCCTTTTAATATTCTATATGTTCAACCTAAAGAGTACTGAAAGAAAAAAACATTTAAAACATGGTAACACTTTTTCAATATGTTTTTTAAAAAAACTTCATTGGAAAGGAAGAAAGGGTTTTCAGATGAACTTATGAGATGTCCTGTCTGCTATTTATCTTTTTCATCTTAACATGTATTCAATACGTGCAGTTAATTTTCAAGACATTTAAACGCTTTGAAAAACTTACTTTTCCTGATAAGTATTAATGTAGATTAATAGTTTTATATATTTTCTATTATCAGAGCGATTAGTTGAAAGTGCTCTTTTTAAATGGCCATCCTTCATTACACCGAATATGATTCATTGCATTTATCTTCACTATCATGTTTTTTGTGACTTTGAAAACTGTTTGCGTTTTTTTTTTTTTTTTAATATATATATATATATATATATTCTCTAAAATTTATTAAACATTGCGATAAGTTGTTTCGTATTTTTGTTGGAAATTTTTCATAAGAACTTTGCTATTCATCCATTTCTGCATTTTTTTTTTCTTTATAGAAAAACAAGCTGTCTATCGTTTTGTCGTTTTATTGGGGGAGGGGGGGGGTATTTCGACTCCCCCACCTTCCCTTATAACAAATTGGCGTATTTACTTGGAGAGACTTCTTCGATCCGAAACTTCACATATATTTGGATTTCTTTTTTTAGTTGTTATGACGTGATTTTTTAAATCAAGATTGTAAATTATATCGGGATTTTTTTTAAACTTTCAGTGATGTTTTAAATTTTTATCTCATACACATTCTTGCATCATTAAAATATTTTACAAAATATGATATTCGCATGTGCTTACACACACACACAACATGGAGTAATTTGAAATTAAGTTCCAAAATTCTCTATCGGTTTCGAAATGTTTCCAATTCTTTTAATTAGGTAATTTTTCTTAAAATATAAAAGATGTTCCAAAATTAACACAAGATTTGAGTTTGCCACTATTCGTGCCTTTGACTTCAAATAACTCCATAAATAGAAATCCAATGGTGTTAAATCAGATGATTTAGGGAGACAGTTCTCAAATTTTTGAACTGTGGTCGCTAGGCTTTCATTATTTTTGAAATATTGTTCAACACTAAAAAAAAAACCTTTATTCTATCGTGTAACGTTCCATTTTTACTTACCCTAAACTATCCGCTGTCAAATGATTTTTTAATTGGATCCCCAACACTTGACTGCACGTATGGTGGAAAATTCAGATCTTTCTTTAATTTTGGGTCACCTTTTATTTCCTTGAAGGCTAAATGTGTATTTTAACAAAGCAGCGAAAGTTAAAAAGAACAAAAACCTATGAGTCCTTAATTCAAATCTTCAGATCTAAATTTTCTGCTTATTTGTGCTCGCTACTTTTTATAGTTACTCTTGCATGCGAGTAACAAAGCTGATCTAGTTTCAGATATCCATATGCTACATACCGGCATAACTATTAATAGTTTGTTCGTGATAGTAAAGGATATATTTTAGGTTTTTAACCAACATAGCCCCAAAATGCTGAATCAACACGCAATTACGTTTCAGAAATTTTCCTATTGGATACAACTCTGAACATTTCAAACAATTCGGTAACTTTGTTTAACGTGTATCTGCATAAATACGAATAAATTTAAATTTTAAACGCTCGGATGCCGTCGGATCATTATATTTTATGCTCAAAGAATTCCGTCAAAAACACAAAGCATTTTCAATAAGGTATGGGACTAAAAGATTGTTTTTTGCTTTCCTCTTTGTATAGTCTAATGTTCAGTAAATAAGTGATTATTTTTAAAAATCTTCCTCGAGGCAGAATCAAAAATTCATCGTTCTTTTCATTTTGACTCAAATTTCAATTGAGTTTCTGGACTACCTCACCAGCCTTTACAGAATAAAAAAAAATAGATTTCAAACTAAATATATTTGAGACTGACAAGGACTTGCATTGAATTTTCGTTCTTCTATGTTATCAAAAATGAGGTTTTTAACTTATTTTTCATTGTCTTTTAATGAACTACAGTTAATTTTTAAATTTTGTTTATATTTACAGAATTGAATTATGAGTTTTTTACTTATCGTTAATTTGGATTCTATATGAGAGATGCTATCTGGTCGTAAATTAACGTTCAGATTATTATGAGTTTTATGAGGGGAATTATGAGGTTTCTTGGTTATTATATTATTGTATTGTGAAATATATTTTATTAAAAAGTAGAAAATAATAATTTCTTTTTTAAAAAATCACACTTTTCTTTCTTTAAAAAAAAAAGTGTTTTTATAAAAACTCAATTTATAATTTTAAAAAAAGTTTGGAGCACTGTAAACAATACAATTGGAGGAAGTATCGTTTTGTAAAAATATTTCCTCCTTATGCGATTAAAAAAATATTGTACATTGTATATTATTATAAATTACATTGTATATTATAAATAAAATTATTGGGTATCTATTTAAATTTAAGTTATATTGTTAAGGAGATAAAAATTTTGATTCACTTAAAAACATTTCTATCAACCCATGTAGCTTTTATGTTTTTTGCGTTGATCTTCGGTTTTCTTTATTTTAAAAGAAATCTGCTTTTTAATGTTCTGATAAAGCATTTTTTTAATTATTTATTGAGCCTGACTTTATTTTTTTATAAAATAATTTCATTGCTTTCAGTATTTAGTTATTTTTGTGTAATTTAAAAGCCTTTTACTTTAGAAATATTTAAACAATAATTATCCCATACTTGTGCAATTATTATAATTAGCCTTTCTCTAGTAACGGCATTCAAATTCTTCGTGTTTATTGACAAAGCAGTCATCTAGTTGGTAAATCAGATGATTACTTTGTCATAATTATTTATGCAGTCAATTATAATTCACAATTATATTAACCATTATTATGAATTGCGTATATTTCTCTTTATTTTGGATTTTTTCCTCTTGTCATCTTTTATTGACTCCGTCGATTCTTTAATATTTTACGTCTGGGAATTATCAGAAACTGATCAGATGGAACACTCTACTTTAGATTTCACATTACTTAAGACATATCATATAATTTTGGGTTGAAAATAATCAATTAGATTTAGCCTAAAGAATATAATTTTATCTTCGAGAATTTGGAATTAGTAGAAAATAAATTGAAATCCATATGTCCTCAATTAGTTTTTCTGGGAATAGTAGATTTCATTTGCAATAGGTTTTGCGGCGTATGATTACTTCAAATCGATTTAAATTACAATTTGATTTGTTTTTTATGCTATCATTTTACTTATTAAAAATTGTGGGCATTAGGAATCATGTTTTCATTACGGTAATTAACCAATTCTTGTGATTTTGTAGTATTTTTTCAAAATTCTATACATTTATACAATTTGAAATAACATGGAAAAGTGGGACTTCAAAAAATAGTTTTCAGACTAAAATAATATTAAATTTCGGTCACATAACAGACGTGATTACTGACGTCTTGCATCATCTGATTGCATGTTATCTTGAACTGCGTTATGACGTCGCTCAAGATACGTCCTTTTCTAAGCAAGATGCTTAATGGGTATTTTAATATATTGGTGTGGTGCGCTTTATATGAAAAGGCTAATACACCGAGAAAATATCTTCTTTTTCAAGATAATCTTTGGCAAATGAGATCCTATGTAGACAATCGTGACTTTGCATAGTATTCAAATTTGAAAGTTTTAACATTGGGTATTAACATCACATTTATATCAATGAGTACTTATGGATCCTCTGCAACCGCGGTTTCTAACCTATAGACCGCGGCCCACTTGTGGACAGCTGATAACATATTAATGGCCCACAGAGCTCTTATAATATGCGTGAATGTGCTTTCTTAACTTTAGTTGTTTGTTTCTGTATATACATTAAAAGAAATAACCGAATGTGGAAAGTGACTTGAGGCAGAAACTCTCAGGTTTTTATCCCGATATTATTATTATTTTTTTTTTATTGCAGCAAACAATTTCAAAAATTCCTTCGAGAATTTTCTTAAAATCTTGACTGCTTATTTTTGAATATTCTTAAATTATAACACTAAACAAGTTTTATTATTATTATTATTATTATTTTGCTTCAAAAACAGTGTATTTTTAATTCTTTTAATTTAAGTTCTTCTAATTACCGATACACACATATGAAAAGAGTTTTTTTCCGTTGATTATTAAAGAAAAACTTAAAAACTTCTAACATTTAAAACACATATTAAAAATAGCATAATTTTTCTGTCGACTCATTGCCGGTGTAGATAGAATACGAAACCATAATGCTGGAAAAGAAATTCTGCAAAAAGAAAGAAATTTTGTTGAAATAACAATTTGGTTTTGGCTCCTGTAGACTCGGAGCGTAGGAAAATAAAAATCCATTTAACGCGGAAGTTAAAGTTTGAATTCAAGTGATTAAAAAAATTGTTAATCTTAAAAATGCAAATAAATTGAAATTATTGCTTATAAAAATAAAAATGATTATATATAATATTGCATCTTAAGTTTATTTTACGTATCAGGTTTCCCGTTCAATCAAAAAAGTTGGAAATCGGTTCACTACAAAATATTAGTTTCAGTTCTGTAATTGTATCTAATAATTAACAACCTGAATTCATCAAAAATATACTCATTGGTTCTTTCCAAAGTTCGATATAATGTATAAATTCTCATAATTTTAAACACCAGCGTATTCATTTACTCGTTATTAGCAAAAGTTATTAATTTTATTTTAAGTATTTAGTATGTGTTCACTTGATTTCATTAAAAACCAATTATTGATTATATGTCTATTTTCATTAAATTAGATATGAGGGATTAAATTAGAAAAATTGTTGGTAAAAGAGCTTGATTGAATGAAGATTGGAAAAGAAATTTGATGATCTGCTTTATTTAAAATTAAGCTTGTGCTTTTTCTGGCATAAAACGTTAAAACAATATTTTCCTTGAAGAACAATATTTTTAAATCTATCAGTTAAAGAATTACTTAATACTTTTTGACGTAGTATAACTCTCAGCTAATAATATACATTTTCTTAAATCTCTCGTATACATTATCGAATCTTGTCTTTAAGCATTGAACATATGTTTCCATCGAACTTATTCATTCAGTTCAAAATGATGATTGAAGTTTGACACTTTTAGATATGTATTCATCTCCTTTCATTGCTCTGTTGGAAAAATAAATAAATCGTATCTTGTGCCGTGAAAGCGATTAATCGTTTTTAATAAGGAACATTTTTTACTTCGGTTTTTGATATATCGTGAAGTCTTTTCTCACTTTGATGAAGTTCATTAATAGTGTTCATAATGCTTAAGACACTTTTCATAAAACTGATTTACTTGAAATCCGTCATAAAAAATGACACTCAAATTGAAGAATGCTATATCTTTTTTTTTTAATTTTCAGTAAGTGTTAAAAAAATTATAGTATTTTATTTTGCCGATTGTTGAACTAAAATTGATGTGAAACTGGACAAATTTGTAAGAATTCTGTCAAAATAGATTTCGTTAGTTCTTTACGTATATATTTAAATATAACTATTTTTAAGGAAATGAAATGATAAAATTATTGTTTTTTTAACGGAACTGAAAATTTAAAGCCTTAATTAAAAATAAGAATAAAATTATTTCATTAGACCGTAAACCGCTGTTTATGTATAAAAAGCTCACAAGAAACCAGATTGAAAGTTTTCTGTAGATTTAGTAGTATTGGAACACGAATGCATTTTGTTGGATTGTGCAATATATTATATTGACAATATCGGATGGGAAAATATTTTTAAAAATTCTTATGCAAAATTAAAAATATATTTATGAATACGCCTTGATAGAAGTGATAATTTGTTTTCTTAAATTGCGATGTATCTTCGAATGATTCAGGCTTTAAACTGAAACATGTCATCGATATTTGTATTCTATAAACATTTCCTAAAAATATATATTAGATACTAGCTGGTACCCTACACGTTGCTGCCGCCGTAGAAATAATTTTGGAAATATGTTTGAAATTTGAAAGGCTATCTTGTTTAAATAGAAATGATACATATTTTCTTGTCGACAATGAATACATTCATTGAAATTGAATGATATATAAAAGAGAAGTATAAATGATATTCTAGTTTTTTTTATTGTAGATATAATAATCGTACTATGCATATAACCTTGGAGCAAGTGCAATCAATAAGTTGTCAGTTTTATCGCAGTCGGATGAACACAGTACGGCAGCGCATAAAATATGAACAAGCAAACATTCATTTTTATGTATTAGATTTAGGAGTAGTTAATTTAGTACAGTGTAAAAGAGCAGCAATTAAATTACCTAAAAAATGTCCAATTCTCTTTTAAGGAATGTACTTGGAATATTAACTCTTGTGGTCTGCTTAAGCCACAAATCGTAAGCTTTTCCAGTTGTTTTCATATCTTCCCTGTCCACTTCTTTTGACAGAAATGAGCTATTAACCGTTAAAACCCATGAGGTTTAAATTGGGTTTCTTGTCTAAGGATTTAACATGAGAATTTACTCGCAGAAATCTTGTATACAGTCCTGTCCGCATCACGGGCAGACATCTGACATCTTAAAATACAGGGTGTTTATTTAGTCCCGGACCCATTTTGATGTTTAATAATTCATAAAATAATAGATAGATTAAAATTAATAACATAAATGGTTAAATAGACTCAAACAGTTTCATGACCCTTGTCAATGAACTTCCACGTGTGCCCCCTTCGTCACACGGAGAGTATCATGTCTATAGTCAATTTCACGCCAGGTAGCGGCAAGCATGTCGGCATCCACAGAGCCTATTGCGGTTGTAATTCTGGCTTTTATGTCATCAATGTTCGACACTCTCCTCCTGAAAACGTTGTCTTTTACAAAACCCCAAAGGAAAAAGTCCAGCGGCGTTATGTCAGGTGATCTGGGTGGCCAAGGAATTGGACCTCCTCGCCCAATCCATCTTCGTGGAAAATGGCCATTCAAAGAAGTGCGAACGATGGTACCCCAATGAGGTGGCGCACCATATTGTTGCAAAAAGACATGTGGCTGAAGCTCTTCTAGTTGTGGAAATACGAGGTTTTCCAACATGTCTAAGTATACGACTGATGAGACCGTCTTTTCTCTAAAAAAGAAAGACCCAATGACTCGGTCGTGCATTAGTCCGCACCACACATGAACCTTTGGGGAATCCCTTTGTGCCTTACGGTATTCGTGGGGGTTTTCAGATCCCCATATGCGCACATTATGGCGATTAACAATGCCAGAAACATGAAAGGATGCTTCATCGAAGAACATTATGCACTTCAGAAAATCAGTAGCATCTTCTATCATCCTTAGCATATCTGTTGCAAAGGCCATCCTCTTATGCCTATCGTTCGGTTCCAAAACTTGAACAATGTATGCACGCTGTCTTAATTTTTTTCTTAATAACCTTGTACACCTCAGAAATTCGCATATCCAATGCTGTTGCAGCTGATCTCACATATATTCTAGGATTGTGTAAAAATGTCTCTCTGACACACTCAACATCAAAATCACTTGTGCAAGGACGTCCGGAACGTTTCTTATCTGCGATACTTCCAATTTCTAGGAAATTCTTTTTCCACCGCAAGATGCTGTTTTTGGATTTAGGATCATTTGGGTAAATTCTTCTGAAATTCCTCTGTGCTTGCACTCTCGATTTCGTTTCTATGAACCACCATAAAATCTGTGCTTTCTCTTGTGGTGTATGCATTCTCCTTAATATCCGCTCGAATAAAACATCACATACAAAAGTACTACATAGAACAAACACATCAAAAGTAAACATAACATTTCAATAGTTGCCAAAAAGAAAAGAGAGAAAAATGCAATTAATAAGCAGACGATATTTAGAAAAGTACGGATATTTAGACTGGAAAATGAAATTATTTGAAATTAACCACACGCGCAGACGATATTTACAAAAGTAAAAATATTCAAACCTGAAAAGGAAAATATATGAGTTATTCCATCAATAAATGCCATAAGTTTGTTTATATCTTCATTATTTTATGAGTTATTAAACATCAAAATGGGTCCGGGACTAAATAAACACCCTGTATATTCCTGATGAGGAATTAAAATATTTTGTCATTTTTTCTCTTTCGATATTTTTAAGATTTAAAGCGCGTTGTATTGGAATTTTCTCAGTTTATCTCAATTTATATTCTTTGCGAAATAAGGAATAATCTGAAAGCTTTGGAAATTTGGTATACAAAATTCATAATATTTTAGATTCGAACCGAAATTTGCAAGATAGCCAAATAAAATTTATTTCAAACGGACGTGATTGATTTTCTCGGAGCGTCAAAATATTTGAATAATGCAAATTAAAAGTTTTAAATTAAATTGGAAAAATTTCCAGTAAAGAGATATCGAATTTATAATAACGATTCCAAGGCAAATATTATCTTGTCAAATTTAAAAGGAATATTCAATTGATAACCTTGATGACGAATTTTTATTTTACTTTTAATTTTCGTGGAAACACTCGATTTAGATTAAATAGTCCTTTCGCGTCTAGCCATTTCAAATTTTATTCCATTTGTGCATGGTAAACGGTAAAGGTTTCAAATTTAAAAAGTCATTTGCAGTTTAATTTTTTTTTCTTTGCTCATAATTATTTAGTCTGCAAATTGTGATTCATCTTTCTCTCTGCAATTAATGAGTATGTTTCAATTTTTTTTAAAATGGCATAAAAACAATTTTTAAAAAATCGTGGAAATATAACTTTGTTTTTAAAGTAGGATGCAGAATTAAAAATGTGAACGATTCACTTTATTAGAAATCGCATAGAAACAAGAAGGGAGGATACTTGCCTGTTTAGTTGCTAATGTTCCTATATATGTTATTTACTGTTGCTAAGTCTTCAGCTCCTAATAGGGGCACCAAACTATTTCCGTTATGAGTCTTGGAACGGATAATTGAAACAATATGAATAATCTTTAGAATCCAGCTCGGTTTTGACTCCGGTGTAATAGTTTTTATTGTTGAAATCTCGAGTTGAGATTGAGAAAGGTTGCCTGTGTTCTTTCGTTTTTGGAGGGGGGGGGGAGTAGTAATTTATGATTGTTAATATTTCGAATAACCTCTAATATATTTTCAGTTTATTAATTTTTCCCGGCTGTTTATTGAAAATGATTGGGCACTTCATGACATTCATTAAACTTTTCTGATGTAAGAGAAATGTGGAAATATTTTTTTTTTCATTTTATTTTCATTCATATCTTTTACGAGTTTTCAGAATTACATTGTGGTATAAAATAAAACGTATCAAATCGGACAAAACAAGAAAAAAGTATTTTTTTTCCTATAATACCGAATATAATACCAAAAGTTAATTTTTGGAGTTCAAATGGGAACTGTTTTAGAAAGTATAAAGAATTCGTATCTGTATTAATGACGTATGTAAATAGATTCACAATCAGGAAGAACCGCTTTTATTTGAGTCCAATTTGAATAGGCGATATTTTTATCTAAATAAATTTTTTTTGAAGTCACGTAGACTTCAAAAACAAAATGTTTTAGTATCTTATTGAATCCTTGGAATGTTGCATGAATATGTTTATTATAACTTGTATGCAATTGTAAAGTTTCAAATTGATTTACTTTTGTTTTGAAACGTTCTTTTAACACATTCATGGAAGTAAATGTTACTACATTCATATTCATTATGATTCGAAATGACATAAACGTCAATCTTTCAGTTCATTATAAAAATAAATCGCCCGTATTTTTTTAATTCATTAAAATGTTTACTAACCATTAATATATTAAGTGACCAGATTGGGAAACGAGCTCGCCTTTGGTATTTTAATACAGTAGACTAGCTTTGCAAATCAGAATTTGATTTCTGAATCTTGTATTTCTATTTTATAAGAATTTCAGAAATTTTCATCCTGTTTTTAAATGAAAGACACATTTTAAATGCATTGCACATTTTAAACTCGACGTTTTCTTAGGCCAAGGAAGTTTTTTTTAATTATTATTATTGCAAAGAGTTGTATTATAGCACGGATTGCCTTTTCCCATTGGCATTAGTTTCATCGATTCAAGTTTCTTCTCTATTTCTTTCCTATCGTTTCTGTCTACCGAGTCCTTAAAAATTATTTCAACTTTAATTTCGAGATCGTTCTAGTTATTCCTACGACACTAATTAAATTTGTTTATTTCCCACTTAGACATAACTATATTTGTACCTACCATAATTTTGATGAAGAAAAGGATAAATTTTCGTTATCAAACGCTATTTTAAGCTCTTTTTTCCTTTGCTCAAAATACTTTAAAACTATTTTGACTGTATGAATTCGTGATTTAATTCATATTTTTATCCTTCCCTCCTCATTTTTTTTTATTTTGCTATAAGTTTATGAATGGATATTGGAGTTATGGAAGGTGTCTCAAGCTTACAGACCAGCTGAACTGACATCATCAAATAAAACTTACTTTAAAATTATAATAGAACTACAGATCTAGTATCTACAAGACCATAGAGTATTTGCAAGATTACCTTGACTATGATAAATTTACGTTTCCTTTGGTAATCTTGATATTCAAACAAAAATGGGGGACTATCAATGCTTCTAAAATATACTTTGAATTTTGTGCAATGACGCTATCTTTCAAAGTTGATTTTAAATTAGAAGATTATAGAAACAGATCTTGCATCATATTGTTTATGTTTGCTTGACCGTCCTGCACATGTCATTCACAAGTACTTAAGTTTCTCCCGCTTTGTTTCCCTATTGATATCTTATCTTCGACCACAAGATTTGTATGCGACTACTCGTACTTCATCTCGTGACAAGTTTCATTTCACAATCATGAATGAAATGCATCGAGTTCAAATGAAATTTATCATTTGAGCTTTTATGTTAAACGTTTCTTCATAACTTGAAATTCTTATAAGAAATGAATAGACAGCGCGAATTATTGATGCAATATGTATGCTCATTAAATATCTTAAATAAAATTATGATAGGAATCATTCACTTTAAATCTTGTTTTTAAATCTTGTTTTTTCGGAGAAAATATTTACATACTAAACACATACTGATTGCATATGAATACTTTTGAAACTTGAATCATAAGAACTAGTCATTTAAATAAAATAAAAAATATGGATGCGCTTAATTTAACATATTATTGAAACAATCTGCCATATTACAGCATTCATTTTACAATTTATCTATCATTACTTATATTTGTGAACTTACACTCAGTTTTATCATGGTGAAATCGAGTCCGAGATGGCGCTATATGACATTGTCAGCATGAGAGCAGATAGAAAAAGGCTCTAGAAGTTATAAAAAATGTTTATTTGTATATAAACTCGCGAGTTTTTTTTTCAGAAAAGGCACCTATACAGATAAAAAAAGTAAAAATATTAGATATAAATGCAGAATTAAAAAATAACGCTAAAAGCGCAACTCGAACTAAGGCCCCCCTACACACATGTAACATCCATGTTGTTCTGACCACTATACTGCACTGCTCACACTTCGAAGCGGCAGTTGAATATACTTATTATTCTAATAGTTATAAAATATTTTTTTTTTCAGGAAAAGCACCTATATAGATAAACTTTAAAAAGCAAAGCCTTGTCTAAATATAAAAGTTGATCCAAATCGTTAGAGTCGTTTCCAAGGTACACGAAATAAATTTATATATATATGTGGGAACTGCTGACAGATCTCGTATCCTGTATGGCGCCATGCTGGCCATGTTGCGTCACGTCATTAATCACGCGATTCTTTGCCATTATTGGCAGACGAGAGTTGGGCAGTGAGTCTGTAAGACGTACAGCTCACGCTCATGCATTTTTATATGTTTTATGTTAGTATAGTAATGTTTTGTCCTTTAAGTATAATAAATATATTTTCGTATTAATGCTGGTCGTTGCCTTTCCCCACATTTTTGGGGGCTCGGCCTTTCTCGTGAATACCCCTAGCAAATCTCGCCAAATTGTTGAAAAAGCTGTGGACGTTAGTACAATTTAAGACGCTAAATTGTTGAAAAAGCTGTGGACGTTAGTATAATTTAAGAAGCTAAATTGATGCTAAAAATTTTGATAAGAGTGCATTTTTGCTGTGGATGATTTACTGGACTGGTGAATGGACGTTAGTGCATGCTTTTCATGGATATGATTCCAGTGAAAACTTTTAAGATTCGTGTTATTGTGCAACTGTGCTGACATATACTGGCTGCTTTAAAAAGGAACATCATACTGTCCGACATTACTAAATTAAAGAAGAAATTGAATTATTTGGAAATGTGTGAATCATTTAAGAGTGAATAGTTCGACTGCTCCCAACCAGGTAGGCGGAATTTTTTCCCCACATTTTCACCTCTAAATAAATGCGATTCTTGATAAGTTTGTCATTTATAGTGCGTTACTTTATTTCATTCTCCCTTTAAATTTAAATCTTGATTTAATATGTACTAGTTCTGTTTTAGTTAATTACAATGTCTTTAAAACTAGGCGATATTCAATTATTCGCTAACTCCCTTAAAGATGCAAAAACTAATTCAGTAAAATTGCTTAACTCTGTGTTAGGTTACAGTAATTTTGACCATTCTTCTCGAAAAGGAATGATAAATTTTGAAAATTTAGATGTAGAAAAACATAAACAAGAATTGCTGAAGAATTTTTCTTTATCTGACTTTATCTCCGTTTCTAATTTATTACACTTAGAAGTAACTGAGCCCGACAAAAATGCTTTGTGTGAAAATATTTTTAAAGCCCTAACAAATTTAAATGAGTTTCAGAACTCGCTCGATACTAGTTTTTTATCGGAAACTGAAGAAGAAATTTTATCTAATCAGAAGGTTTCTCAAACCAAAAGTTGTAATGCCGGCAATAATTCTTCCTTCCCTATAACTTCAGACGAAACATACATAAATAAGTGTCAGGCATTAATTACTGGCGCCAAAAGGGAATCACTGGAAAATGATCCCTCGAATAACCAAACGATTAATGAAATAAACCTTCAGTTTTGTTTTTTATTACTCGATCTCTGTGGTATTTGGAGAAACTTCACAGGCAATGATTTCTTTTCGATTAAAAGTTTTTTTTTGTGATGTTGAAGAGAATTTTTCGCTTTTTCTTTCTTTAAGCGAACAACAAAAATTAATCTTTGCAAAGAGGTTAGTTTCCGGCGTAGCTAAATCTTTTTTATTCTCTCAAAGAAATCTAAATTCCTATCATGCTTTTAAAAGTGCATTAATTAATGAATTTTCCGATAAAGTAACTTCTATTGAAATACATAAACAACTAGAAAGACATAAAATGCGCTCAAATGAAACTTTTATGCAGTGTTTTATTGCCATGCGTGCAATTGCGAATCAGTCTGAAACCCTTATTGATGAATGTTCTGTTATTCAATATACAATAAATGGGATACAGGGTTCCCCATTTGATAAAATTATTCTTTACGGTGCAAAATGTTATTCTGAATTTAAAGAAAGAGTACGAATTTTCGAAACTATCATAAGTGCAATGAATGCAAATAATTCAAAGATATCGTATTCCAGATATGCTAATGACGGCCAAAGACGTGGTATAATACATAAAATCCCTGTCCAACAAAGAGAATCAAAATCGAATCTTAGTAATCCGACCAACGGTAAGATGCGTTGTTTTAACTGTAACAATTTTGGACATATCTCAGTCTTGCCCTAATCGTAATCGTGGTCCTAAATGTCTTTCTTGTAATATTTTCGGACATAAATCTTCCGATTGCCACCGAACTACTCGGAATGCCAGTTCTACCCCACATGATAATGTCAACACTTTACATTTATTGCATTCTCCGTCGAATATGCATAAAGAAGTTGTTATTCTTAATAATACACTTTCCGGATTAGTCGATACTGGTAGTTTTTCGACACTTCTCAAACATTCTGCATGGATTAAACTAGGATCCCCGCCGCTGACGAATAACAAGATAACACTAACTGGAATCGGTTTTTCTTAAACTAAAATAATAGGTTCCTTTGAATCTGAAATTATTATTGATAAACAAAGTTTTCCTGTTTTTATTTCTGTGGTACCTAATAATTGTACTACTTATGATCTAATAATAGGTTGCGACGTAATAAATCAGGCAAATTTGACAATTAAATCTGACGGTATTGTATTTTCCAAAATTTCTAAATCTGATGATCCTGTTGAAACTGACAGTTTTATAATTGCTATTTCTGCGTTTGATATAGTTTCGAATATTTCTAAACAAACTCGCAATGAGGTTGAACAGATTTTGTTAGCCTATAAACCTAACAAAAGTAAAACCGCGAACATCGAACTTGATATAACGCTTACTGACGATGAGCCAATTTTCCACACTCCTCGACGTTTAGCCTTTGCCGAACGTGGTATAGTAAATACGCAGATAGACGAGTGGTTAAAAAATGGAATTATAGAACCATGTTCTTCACCCTATGCTAGTCAAGTTGTCGTAGTTCGTAAGAAAGATGGAAAACATAGTCTGTATAGATTATAAAAAATTAAATCGTAAATTAGTTAAAGATCATTATCCACTACCATTAATTGATGACATTTTAGATCGTCTTCAAAATGCTAAAATTTCAGTACTCTCGATTTGCGTAACGGATTTTTTCATGTGCCGGTAAAAGAAAAAAAGTCGTTGTTACACCAGTTTCGTCACAAATACAGATCAATTTCAGTTCCGTTATATGCCATTCGGTTTAAATTCATGTCCTCCTGTCTTTATGCGATACATAAATGCCGTTTGTCGTGATCTTATTGCAAAAGGCATTGTCCTCTCATATATGGATGACATCGTCATTCCCGCAAATAATGAATCTGAGGCTCTCGAACGCCTTAACACGGTTCTAACAGTAGCTCGCGATTATGGACTAGATGTAAACTTTAAAAAATGTCAATTTTTGTATAGTCAGATTGAATTTTTGGGTCACGTAGTAGAACACGGCAAATTGTTCCCTTCATCCTCCAAAACTAAAGCCGTTCTTAATTATCCCGAGTTAAAAAATGCAAAAGACGTACAACGTTTTCTAGGTCTTACGGGATACTTCAGAAAATGTATCCCCTCATACTCTACTATAGCAAAACCTCTTAGTGATCTGCTTCGTAAGAACAGCCCCTTTCTATTTCAAGCTCAGCAAAAAACTGCGTTTTTACGCTTAAAACAGTTACTTTCTGAAAAAACCCGTTTTAACTATTTTTAATCAAGACAGTCCCATTGAAATTCATACAGACGCGTCAATTGATGGCTTGGGGGCAGTCCTACTACAGAAATCCAAAGACGATAACAAATTCCATCCAGTGTGTTATATGTCTAAGAAAACGTCTGCCAACGGTAGAAAATACACCAGCTATGAACTGGAGGTACTCGCCATTGTAGAAGAATAAAAAAGAAATGAATTCCCGCATTTTGCGATGGGCATTATACCTTCAGGATTTTGACTACGAAATAGAGCATCGAACCGTTTCAAGGATGACTCATGTCGACGCTCTTAGCCGAAGCCTATGCTGCATGATCATTCAAGACTGTGTCAATCTTCAAATTTTCAAAGCTCAACAGACAGATGAGCATATTACAGCTATAAAAGCATTACTTCAAAGTGCACCTTACAAGAACTACATAGTCAAAAAAAAAAAACATTTTATATAAGAACATAGAAGGCATCGATTTACTTGTCGTGCCTGACAATATGCAGGCCAACGTCATTAAATCATGTCATGAACGCGGCCATTTTGCAGTAAAACGCACGCAGGAACTGTTAAACAAAGATTTCTTTATTCCGAACATGAAAGAGAAAATTGAACGATGTATACGCGACTGTGTAACATGCATTCTAAATAACAGAAGACGTGGCAAATTAGATGGCACTTTGTATCCACTTGACAAAGACGATACTCCCTTTCATACATACCATATTGATCATTTGGGTCCTCTCCCCAGCACTTCTAAGAAATATAAGCATATTCTGGCAATCATCGATTCCTTTACGATGTTTGTGTGGCTTTACCCGACCAAGTCCACCGACACCGCTGAAGTTCTCAATAGACTCGAATGCCAAAGATCAGTTTTCGGCAATCCTTTAAGGATTATTACGGACAGAGGTACCGCTTTCACATCCAAGACATTCAAAGAATATTGTGAGCATCAGCATATCACCCATATTACTATTACAGCTGGACTTCCTATATCAAACGGTCAGGTAGAAAGAATTAATTCTACATTTCAACGAAGTATCAATTCTACTCCATTCCAAATTCTGTTTGGAACTAAAATGAAATCTGAGCATGATATAAAAATCCTCGAGATCGTCAACGAAGATATCCAATCTGCATTTCTCCAACAGCGTGATGAACTCCGTAAAGACGCAAAACAACAAATCCTCAAAATACAAAAAGAAAATCGCCGTACTTACAATCTGCGTCGCAAACATACTCAAAAATTTCAGTTGAACGATCTTGTCGCAATCAAGCGCACTCAATTTGGCCCTGGTCTCAAATTGAAACAAAAACTTCTCGGATTATATAAAGTGATCAAAATTATAGCAAACGACACATACGGTGTTGAAAAGTGTGATTTCTTCGATGGACCATCAAAAACTTCAACTTGTGCAGAATATATGAAACCATGGTCCAGCAATATAGAAAATATCACTTGAATTGTTTTTCAAAAGAAAAAAAAAACTGAACACTACTTAAAGAAAAAGACAACTATTTTCTTTTCGTATGTGTGTATTTGGACGATAGAAGACTGATTTTTTTTTCTCTACTTATTTTGTTATTATATTTTAATATGTTCAACACTAATATTACTTTTAGTTAGTTATTCAATATTTCCAGTGCACACTATTGTATTGCTATATATTTATGCTGTCACGAATGATATGACTATTTTGATTGTTTTATCTTGTGAATATTTCAATTTTACATATTATTTTCCTGTATTTGCTGTTTGTTTTATATATTTACTTCAATGTACTGTATACCATAAGGCGAGGTCGCCTATCCTGTCATGATGGCCGATGTAGGAACTGCTGACAGATCTCGTATCCTGTATATGGCACCATGCTGGCCATATTGCATCACGTCATTAATCACGCGATTCTTTGCAATTATTGCCAGACGAGAGTTGGGCAGTGAGTCTGTAAGATGTACAGCACACGCTCATGCATTTTTATATGTTTTATGTTAGTATAGTAATGTTTTGTCCTTTAATTATAATAAATATATTTTCATATTAATGCTGGTCGTTGCTTTCTTCACATAAAAAATGTTATATATACAAGAAATTCTCATTTAAAGTTATAAGATTATTTGATACTTTGACAGTTTGTAGTACGTTTTGAATTCTTCATTTTAAGGACTAGTTATTTTAGGTTACTTACAAAAGAAATGTTCTTCTTTCGTTATGCAGTAAATATTAATATTCAGTATATCTGTGTTTTACTGTATTGATTGTAGCATATCTCTAATTTTCTCGTGATTTGTTTGTTTTGATAAGGCAATGGAGTAATTCCAAATTATTAAAAAACAAGGTATGATTAATAAAATCTATTTTTTTTATTTATTTTTATTCATAGCTTGATATTTTTTAGAGCTAAGGAACTTAAGATTCCCCTATTTAGGACATCTGCAATAGAATTTAGTGAACGATTGTGTTTTGTTATGTAAATTAAGTTTCTATTTTGTCAAAGTTATATATTTTTAGATCGGAGCGATAAATTTAAAATCTAATAAAATACCATTTCGCTGAGCTCTTAAAAAAATAAAAAGGATGTTAATATTTGTTTTAAAAAGTTTTCAGTGGTAAAGAAATCGTTCTGTCAGCACTTACTTAATTTTTTCAAATGTTTTGATGCTTCCGATTTTCCTTTCAGTACCTTTTTGAAAATACAAAAAGGTTGCTGCAATTTAAAAAAAATAAAAATGGCAGCCATTTTTTTTTACCAAATCATAAAAATGAATGCTAATTTATTAGCATAATTAACATTTTTCTGACTTATGACAAGTTTTTTTGTAAGCATCAGTGCACCTTGAAAAATTACAAGGCGTTTTTTCCTCCACATTGGAGCATTGTGATTGTTATTTGCATTATTATTAATTCATCAGAATATTTAAATTACGTAACGTTTTCTTTGATGTTTCAAAATTTAAAAAAAGTATCTTATCAAAAGAAAGCAACATAAGCACAAAATTTCATTGATATATATATATATATATATTTTTATTTCGAAAAAATATTTCGCTTCATAACTAAAAAAAAAATTAAGTAGTTACCATTCTTCAAAAAATTTGTTGCTATCTTCATTTTTAAGAGAAGTATTTTATATTATAATACTCGTAAAGGAAACGCATATGCAATAAGAAGCTTTATTTTCTTTGCATTTCTATTAGCGCAGCATCTGTAGAAAACTTTAAAAAAAATTCTAGCTATTTAACCCTTTCTAGGACCGTGGGAAGTATGCTTCCCACCAAATTTAAGGCATAAGTTCTGACAAATGTTTTAGTAAAACAGAAGCTAAGATACTTCAGTTCTTTATCTCACACAAATGATGCGTCTTGATTTGTTACTTAATTATTAATTAACCAAATTAATTAAGTAATCAAATTAAATTTACCTAATAAGCTAAATGAATCCCTTTTCTTATTCTAATTTCAAGCCTTAAAATATTTTAACATAATATGACTAGAAAAAAATGGCCCTTTTAAAGGGTTAAGCTGCATTAGAGGAAAGATTTATCTGTTATATAATTTTAATTCTTTTAAATCATGGATTATATTGTAAGAAATTAGTAAGTGAATTAGAGCAGTTCTTTTAATCTTTATTCGCTTAATGATGGTTAATAATAGAGCTCACTTGTATTAGGTAATAAAAATTTACGCATGAACAAATTCTACTTTGAGAAAAATAAATCTTTTTCATTAGTCTCCTAATCATCTTAAAAATACTGCTTTCTTTTTGCTTTGTTAGCTAGTAGCTGTGTGAATTATCATAATTACCAATTATTATATCCTTAAAAAACCTCGTTAATTTTAACTTTATATTTAAAAACTTTAAGTTCAGACATTTTTAATGTCACGTAATAACATCAGAATTCTTGATTTATTTTTAATCATCCTATATTTTTTAACTAATACCTGGAAATGTAAAACTTCAAAATTCCATCATCACTACACTGTTTATGGAATTTTTTTTCTGTCAACAAACAATATATTTACAATCCAGATGTAAATTTAATAAGGCTAGTGAATTTTTAAGAATAATATTTTTTCGAACTAATGAAAAATTTTGAATATATAATTGAAGAATTTTTTATCATGTTTTAACTAATATTTTATTTACGAAATTGGATATTCTTTCTTCATAAAATATGAAGATTCTTTATCATGGGAAGAATAATAGATTTCTTAATGCAAAGCATTTAATAAACAATTTGAAATATTGAATTTTTCGAGTAAATTTATAATTTTGAAATGAAAATGCCAATGAAATGATTTTCTCGGCAAAATATTGTAAAATATATCTGATCCCTATCAGATGAACTCGGAAATCAGATAATCTCTGAAAATATTTATCAAAAGTTGTCAAAATAAGTGATATTCAATAGACAAGCTTTTTCATTTTGTCAAAAACTGTATGTGAATAATCTCAATTGACATGAGACAGAATGTTAATTTTTCCTTTCTCGTATACATAGTATAGATAAAATGCAGTAATCGTCAAAAAAATCGAACTCGATATTTTGACGAAAATCCGTGTTATAGACACCTTGAGTTGGGAAAATGAATTTTTGGAAAATGTCCGCCTCTCTGTTTCTGTAACAAAGATAATTCAAAAGCACTTTGATCTAGACGCATGAGTATTTGGCATACAGTCTTTGTACCAAATTTGTAGATTTCTAGCAAATTTTATGTAAAATCCGCTCAGAGGAAGTCTTTCTCCGGCTGTTCGAATATAATTTAACATGATAACTATAAAACGATGAGAACTAAAGAGATAAAATTCGAAACGTAGAATTAACATTTATATTCTAGGAACCTATCAAATTTTGAGCGAAATCGAACAAAGAATTGACCGTCTGATGGTCTGTGTTTTTAAAAACATATAAACGCGGTCACTTAAAGTTACAATGACTTAAATATATCAAATTTTATATGCGATTTTATGACTACAAGTGTAGTTTTGTATCAGAATTTTATTTCTATCGTTTGGTGAAAAAAGGCGTCACAAACGTAATTCGATTTTCGGACACTATTAACATGTCAGGAATTAATCGCCAAATAATTCGCCTAGGATGGTAAAAGGCTAAATTCACGCCAAAGGTTAATATTTCGTAACTATTGTACGCCAATACTATACAAGGCGTTCTTTGGGATAACACTTTTGTTAGAGAGTATGCGAGTAAGATTTTGGGAGACAACTGCCCCTGTTTAATCTTATTTTGCTTAAAATTTTTTAAATAGTGATAGTCTTACTTTGTATATAATGAACTTCTTTCTGTTGTATATAGACTATAATCTATGCATGTGGGGTAGTATTATTTCAGTTAAATTGATTACATTCTCGTCTGTTTCTTTCTTTGTGTATGCGTGAGATTATGTAGGAAAACCATAAAATAAATTTAAATGCCATCACAAGATCACGCGTGCTTCTTCAAGGGTAATATTCACGTGTTTCTTGTATATAGCCATGACTGTTCAGATGATGGCCCTATCTTCTCTGGACATCGTTTAATCAATGGAACAGTTTATTTTATGAATTAATTATTTATAGAATATGGAAATGTAATTATGATCTTAATATCACATTCACGAGAGGTTCTGCTAGGATGATAGTTAATATTACATTATTTAAAGTTAATAATAGCAACTCTACTTGGAATTCTCAAGATTTAAATGAAATCCTTACATAGATTATTCATTTTTTTGTCTAAAAAGAAAAAAAAAATGATTTATTCATATTTTTTTAATTTATTGCAGGCCAATGTGATAATGTTAATAACAACTACACTGTTTTAAACCAATAGGAGTGTCTCCCTAAAACTTCCTCTCTCTCTCTCTCTCTAATAAAGATGTTTTTCCTTTCTCCCTCCCCCCCCAGCATAAAATCTTGAGGTACCTTGTACCTTGCTATGAGTGCTACTTTTTATATTCTGTATTTTACCTTATGGTTGTTAAGCGCTTTGTATTATAGTAAAGAAAATCGATACTAATGTATTAGGTGCGCAACGTTGTCAAACAATAATTACTGAATATTTTTTGGCGATTAGTTGCTGATTGTTACTTTATAAACAAGTGTCCAAAAATCGAATATGCATTTTGAACATTTTTTTTGTAACAATTGAAACCAAAATTTTACAGAATTTCCATTGTCACTAGATCACATATCAACTTTCATTTATTTAAGGCAATGTCTTTTTGAATTATTTCATTTATAAGTGTTCTAAAGTAAAGACCGACAGACGGAGAACTTTTTGTCTGATTAAACTCAAAATTTTATAATCTCCAACTATTGGACATTTGTTGGGAAATCCTGATTGTTAAAGCGTATTATCTTCCTATGATGGCCCTTTATCTGTTATATGACGAAGTAAATATAAGTTTGAAAAAATTGAGCCTATTATTAGTCGATAAAAAAAAAGATTTGACCTTAAAAAGTAAATTGATAGAAAAAGATATTGCATATAATTAAAAAGTTATTAGAAGGATAAAGGCTGAATTCACTGAAAGAGGTAAAGAAGGTGTCCAGCTTGTTCTTCAGCAAACATAAGAATCGACTCTTTATATGCTAAAATGTGACCAAAATTAATTGCTTTTATGCGTTATAGCGTTTACATGTATTAGAATGTAAAGGTGAACAAACTGCCAACTTTTTAACAGATTTGCTTCAAATTACGATACGAATCGACGTTTTGGATGCTAACTCAACTTTTGTACCGAATTTTATCTAGTTATTTACATTTTATTGAGCTTGATTGCATTTCTACAGTCGAATAGAATTCTTTTTAATGTATTTCGTTCTAAATTTGATAGAAATTTACAAATACTACTATATGCCATATTTCATTTGATAAATTGAGTTATCGTCATCATCTGTTTTTGTGTTCAGAGATAATGCCAAAAATGTGTGTTTTAGAATTCAAGGTCGTCTGAAACTTGGAGATTTGTCCAAATCTTGAGTTCGAATTCTTTGACTATTGCAATATTTTCTCGTATACTTCGTATATGAGAACTGATTATTATACTCTTTCCAGCATAATTTAAAAATATCATTTAATTTGTAAAGCATAAGAAATTTGTATAGTTTTTCAAAGGACCATGGGTTTTTATTCAGAACTCTATTGCATATTTAAAAATACAATTGCTTGAAAAAAAATTAATGAAGATGCCACATTTTCATTCTTAATATCTAAAAATTATTCATTTTTTTTCTTTTTAGATGTCTGTGCCTATTTAAGATATGGATACCGAAAAAACTGCCAACAACTTAGATAAAATTGGTGCTTCGAAGATGTCTGTCCCAGTTACGTAAGTCTCATTCACATCTCTTTCCATGTAATTGTTTTAAAGTACTTAAATATCTTTTTCTCTTATTTGAAATATTGTGTAATTAATTGAGTGAAAGTGTCATCTATTGTCCTTTCCGATTTGTGTATAACTGTGATTCCCAAAATTGATCGAGCTATTTAAAAATGTGTATATAACTCCTTCTAAATATTGATTTTAAAAAAAAATATTCTGAATAAAACCCAACATATACAATTTTAGATATGGAATATTTTTCTTCTAAAAATTAAAATGTAAACTGACGTGGAAAAAACAAGTCACAGAATGATCGAACAGCAACAGGCTTTTAAATTATCGTCTGTCGCTATTTTTTATTTTTGCATTGTAATAACATTTCAAATATCTTTTAATTTTCCTTTTAAATTTCGCAAAAATAAGATAAAAATGACTCGTGTAAGGTAATAACGAATCTTCAAATCTAATTATCTTCATAAAAGTAATAAATCAACTTAAATTCCGTAGTATATATATTTACTAATGAAATATTGTAAATTATTATTGGATATTTTCTCTGATTATGTAAATTTGAATGCAAAATCTTGAATTTGGAATTTCATGTTTTGAAACAAATCCTTTTGTGTACTTTGAATTAAAAAATGCTGGACAAAAATTTAATATTATCACTTCTTATTTAAGAAAAATAATTGGGTATGCATCGACCATAACTTAAGAAAAAAAGGAGGAAATTAGACAACATGAATATTTATGCAGATTAATTCGCGAAAAATTCATTGAGCTAAAGCGTAAACAAATACTATTAAACATGAAAAAATTATTTTAACTGGTATAAAAAAAACTTTCAGATAGTGCAATTTTTTTACTAAATGAAAGAAATTACTTTTCAAAGTGTTCCAATCGTTTACGATAATGGATAATAATAAACTCATTAAAACTTACTCTGTAGGATATCATAATTCCGTTTTCTATTAATATGATCATAATTAATTATTGTACAATTCTTTCAAATATCATATTAGAACTAGATGAATCTTAATAACAAATAAATAATAGTTGTGCTTATTTTACAGCATAAAATGCTGGTAAAAATATATGAAAAAATTTCTCATTTTTTTTTTATCTCGTCAAAACTTTTCGATACGAGTGCGTAATCAATCAAACAGGACAAACATATTCGTTGTACGACGACTAAGAAATCATCCAAAATACTAAATAATCCGGAAATAATTCAGTAATTGTTTTCAACTTTTTTAGCAAATAAATGGTAATTAAACACAATTGTCTTCGTTATTTGTAGTTATGTAAATATTTGCTAAAAAAGAAATTACACATTCAGTTTATTGCATCTATTGCCGCACCTCCCTCCCCCCATTTTATGTGTTTGATGAGCGTTTCGGTACGTTTTCTCTCTCCTTAACTCATTCAGGAAATGTTCCATTTATACGTAATTTATTAATATTCTACGGTTCTATTTTACGGAGCGCATTGCGTTTTTATTTTATGTATTTATTTTATAAAATGACAAAAATATCAAGATATAAACATCTACAAAATGTACGATTCTGTGGATGCCTTTTAATTATATATTTAATAATTATAATTTAATATATAAAAATATTCATGAAATTTTTAGGAAGGCATTTACTGATCTGATTAAGAACTGTTAATTTAAACAACTTCTCTTCAACACCATTCAAAACTGTACATCGTTCTAACATTTTTTTTTAAATTTGTATTGTTAAAAATGCCTACATAGTGATAAGGATAGATAAATTTTCAGGTGAAATTCAACATAAGCAATTTTTATTTTTCTTTGTATGGAATAACTTTTCGGAGTTCGAAAAGTTAAACAACATTTTGTTAATAGCTCCACTAAAAATGTATTCAGCAAATTTCAAAATTGATATAATTTTTTTAAGAAAAATTTATATTAAAAACTGTAATGTTATTTATTAAACATTTTCAAGGCAGTTATTTATATGTGATGAAAAAAGAGTAATAATTTTTGCCTTCGGTTTCTTAGAAATGAAATTCCTTAATAATTAAAGCGCGAATCTTACATTTAATGATTTTCTAAAACTAATTCTAGCAGACATAATTTAAAAAAAGTTCAAACAAGAAAAATTTGCCTTGGTAAAATGTTATTATCAAGACTGAAAATGTCGAAGGCATAAAAATCTTTCTACATATTAAACTTTATAAAAAGATCTGCAAAATAAATATATAAATTTAAATTTTGAATCAAGTCTTTATTTTTTACGAAACGGGTGTTTCGAAGATTTTTTTTTCTAGTTTTATATTAAAATTTACGTTTCAGTTTTTTTATAACAAAATTTCTCTTTTTAAAATTTTGATAATAAAATATGCATCTAATTCTTATTAGTTTTGTTTTTCAAACATTCCATCTCTTGACTATTTTATTATTTTTGCGTTCTGAATTGTTAAATAAAACTGCCATCGTGATTTCATTTTTTTCCGTTCTTTTATTTCATTGTTTGCATTTCAGTGTTTTATATCGCATTTTAAAATTTCTCTTTATTGTAAAGATCAGCACGCTAGATAAGGGTATGAAGTAGATAAAAACGATTTAAAAAATGTGAGTGCTTATTCTTATAAAAGCTGAGTGTTTTCGAAAATTAAAACTGCATTCTGGGAAACTCCGGAAATTATAATTTAAATTGTACGGAAATATGATTTCCTCATTAGTACATACAATTGAAAGTAATGTGTTTTTATTCTGAATATCATCGACTTAATTTCAAAACCTTTGTAAGTTTAAATTTTTATGAAAATGCGATTTGTTTGAATTCTAATCGGGGGAAAAAATGTTTCATAATCGTCGTAAGACAATGTTCCTAAACAACATATATATATATTGTTACTAAATTTTCTGCCGGGGTTCGTTTGGATAGTGGAAGTGATATGGTGTGTAGAACGCTCAATCAGCAGGCAGAAGTAGAATAAAAACAACAACGTTTATTTACACGAAGACACACAGGACAGCAAAAAGCGACAACTATATACAGCACAGAAGACGATTATCTTCACCCGAGACGTGTAGCATACAACAGCACACACAGCAGCATACAACCAGAATCTACTGCAGACAGTAGTGCACAGCTCAGTTCAGCACTAGCTTGACTCAATCGCTTCCGACTACTCCGTCTTCTACTTCTCCGACTCGAATTACTGACTTCGCTCCGTCGATTCCGCTTACTCTTCTTCGACCACTCCGTCCACTCTGACTACTGGCTTTTCCGCTCCGTCTTCGGACTACTCCGTCGTCTCCCTACCTTTGGCAGCTGCGGCTGCTTCCTTTTATAGGTCTCGGGAGGCGGGGCTAGAAGCCTCTCAACCAATCAGAAACGTTCGAGGCGTATCTCGGTTTCTACTGGACGGATCGGAAAAATTCTCGAAGTTTCGGGTATAATCTATTTTGGCGCCAAAGTCGCCAAGTGTGTCGCCAAGCTCTGGGACCTCTGACGCGCCACCTGGACTCTGTCCCATTCAGATGACTGTAAAACTTTCTTTCTGTTGATGGAACAAACTATGCATGCTGGGAAGCCGAATTGCAGGTTTGTAACAATATATAACCTTAATTTGCTTTTAGTGAACATTTTAAATGGTTAGTGTCTCTTGAAAACATTTAATTTTTCGATTTGTTGTTGAGTTTTTAAGCTTAGTCGGCAATATGTTACTTATTGTAATACATTTTTATTTCAGTTTTCCGACTTGCAGAATTTTTACGCATAGTCGACAATATATTGCTTATTGTAATATATATTTTTTTAAATTGAGATAATCTAGTTTGACAGGGTGGCTGCCGTGTGGCTCGTCTTTGATTCATATTTTCTCTCTAATTATCTCACATTTATATAATTAGGTCATTCCTTCGTTGCTTTACTTAAGCGATAACAAAAAAAGGTCATCTAATTAGATAATGATCTGAATCTGAATCGTAAACAATGGCGACGAGCATGTTAAGAGAATGACCCACGCCCTGTTGTTTGGGTGTAAAAGTTCATCAAATTTTAGAAGAAGTAATTGGAGGCATTTTTTTTATCGTAAAGAAGTAACTAAAAGATTGCATTATAAACGTAAAAAATAATTTATCAAAATCCGAGACTGATTTTTTAAAAAAGGTCATTTTAGATTTCCCCAGCGTAAAATAAAGGGAAACATTTTTAGAATGACGTTTTTCTGGAACATAATGAATCAAAACCGGAATAATATAGAAAAATGGTTCTTTACACTCAAAAATGTTTAAAATTTTCGTCGCAATCCGTTCATTTGGCCGTGTCACTCAAACCTGTTGCTAAAACACAGCATGCTGTGTGGACGAAATTTGGCATTTGATTTTATCACGAAATATAATTTGTCTCACTTTTAGACCAAATCCGCCAAAGAGCATTGCATGCTTATATATTCACGGGCACATTGATAAATCGAAAACAAAATAAGCGAGATAGAAGCACTTTTTTCGTTTTCACATGAAAATTGAATTGCATCATATTTTGTACATCATCAGAAATCTAAATTTAGATACGGGATTCCCTTCACTTAGTATGACAGGGGGAGAGGGGTTCGAAACACGAATCCATTAAAAATTTATGGTACGTGCAATCCTTGTGTCCTTTAGCGTTGTGGACTAATCCATTGGTGTGATGCGGAAATTTGTAAAGGGAATGCCAGTTCGGGTATCTTCATCTGACCTGATATCTAAACAACCGCATGGGACATAAATATGACAAAACAAAGCTCATTAGAGAGCAACATACGCGCAAGACTTGCCACATTTTGGAAGTTAATGAGAAGTGAAGGAGCTCCGCTGTTTAAGGAAGCGAAATTAAATATTCAAATGTTGAAGAAATTTGATCGTAATCTAAATCGAACGATGGATTTCAAAGTGGAATGAATAAATAAATAAATAAAAAGTCATGGGTTATTTCTTTTTCCTTCAATCAGCTTTGTAACGAATTTCAGTTGAGCTATAAAGATAATTGAGTGTAAAGCAATTTAAATATATGGTCACAATGATCTCAAACTATAATGACAAAGAAAACGAAATAAAAAAACGCACTATCCACTTCTAATAGTTATTTATGTGACCTTAAAAACAAATTTAAATCAGAATTGATTCAGTATTTTAAAAAAAGTCCGCATGATACTTTCATAAGATTTTCTGGAGTGAATGTTGATCGTTTAGCAAAGCAGAAGAGTGCAGCGAATTTTTGAAAGAAAATTCTTATGAAAGATATGTGGCTCAATAAAACAAAATAACGTATAGAGAATTATGCAGGGTGATAGATAAAGTCTTTTTAAGCTCTTCATATTCAAAACGTCTCGTATATCCAGAGAAGCAACGTGTGCCTATAAATAAAGTGATTTTGCTGAATTTGTCATAGGTTAATCGCCCTTAGCACCGAAATAAGGAATTTACAAAAAATAAGGGACACCGGACAAAAAGTCTTTAAAAAATGTACGCTATATCATAGTATTAATTTAATAATTTCATGGAGTTATCAATCAAGAGATATTTGTGATTAAAATTACGAATTTCTGTGATCAGAAAATGGGTTCGTATAAAATTTTTTAAACTGTATTATCCTGTATTATTATACAATTTTTCATAATAAGGCAACGACGAAGTGAAGTTTAAGCAATGAAGGAAGTGAACAAAAATAATAATAATAAATATACATGAAGGTATATTCTTCGTTTTTATTATAGTACTGTGTACATTTTACTTCACGAACTTTTTGGTCGGTCTCCTTTATTTTTAAAAATTACTTTTTTTTTAAAACCTTGTTTTGCCATTGTTGGTGCTGTAACCTGTCTGTCACTTTACTATGATACACTTTCCTTTTCTGGATATAAGACTCCTTTAAGGGGCTTAAAAGAACTTTACCGATCACCTTGTATATAATCATGGTATATATTAAAACTTAATGAACTCGACATTTTCAAAACAATAAAAGCATCTTTTTTTTTAAATGGTTGGATCACATATCTAGATATATTGATGCATTCCGAAATAAATAATCTTTTAAGAATAAAGGAAAAACGATGAAGAGGAAAATACAGCTAGTTGGATAATTAAAAAAAAAAATCTGTAAATAAAGGAGTGAACTGTTGAACTATTGCGCTGGATAAAGTCAGATGGGGAAAACGTGAAGGAAATGCCTTGGTCTGTAGCAAGTTACCGTACTTAACCCTTTAAAAGGCTTTTTTTTTTCTAGTCATGGTATATTAAAATAGTTTTAGAATTGAGATTGACTTAAGAAAAGTAATTCATTTATTCGATAAATTTAATTTGATTAATTATTATGGTTAATAATTAAATAAAGTTGGTTAATAATTAATAATCTAGATACACCATTTTGTGTGAGATAAGGAAATGAAGCATCTAAGTTTTCGTCTGATTGAAAAATTTGTCAGAGCTTATACCAACGGACATAGACTTCTTACAAAGATGGATGAATTTGGTGAGAAACACACTTTCCATGGCGCCAGAAAGGGTAAAGAAAAAGAAAGATAATTCAGTTCAAAATTTTTAAATCATTGAGAACATAAACAAATTCATTGATATGTGTATCTTATATTTTTATTATGAATAATCTCAGAGTGAATTCGTAATCAAAATTAAAATGGATTGTTTATACGATTATTTTAGCTATAATTTTATTCTGAATTATGATGTAGAAAACATGCGCATACGTTGAAATAGAACGTTAGCTGCATAATGACTTTTTTTTAACGATTTTTCTCACTTCAACGTTTGGAGCTACAACTTATACACACAATTTAAATTTTTATTTCATAATAATTTATTTCTTAATACCATTCAAAACTTTGATATGATAATCGTATTTTATAAATGATAATCAGGAAGAAAAGATAAATTTTGTTAATTTTGATAAATTGTTAACTGAAATAAAGTAATGATAGTAAATAAATTCAGTAAGAACTATGAGACGATCTCCAAATCCCGATGACCAGGTGTTTGTTGAGATAATTGGTTGCGAAAATTTTCGATTTAATCTTCTATACATCATTTAGTCTTAATGACTCGTTCAGTTAAGCATTTTTAGGCAACAAGTTGTGACAGACATGAAAGCTGTGTTATAACCCTTACATCGTTCTTATTATTGTGTATACGAGACTTCTTAATAGAATCAAGCTGCATTACTTCATAGTGCTGTTAAAAAGCGTAACTATCTGCTTAATCTATTTTCAAAGTGCGCATTATTTTTTTAAGTTATTTATTTATTTTGTAGTACTATAACTTCACCGTTTTGTGTATACGAATAAACTGGATCTAGCCTCTACTAGATAATAAACTGGATCTTTCTTCCTTAGCTTTTTAGCAGTGGAAATAAACACGATAAGATATTTGATGAAACAGACAAATCCATTTCAGTTTCATTGCAACAATGAAATGTTAAAAATTATGCAAATATGCATAAATAAATTAAAATAAGTTTAAAAAACTATCATATAGACATCTTAATTGTGGCTCTTCAAAAATATTTTTTTAAATAATTTATACTATACTATTTTCATAAATTATCGTAGAGAAATGACGAATTTTATTTAATCAAAAATTTATCTTTTAAATGATACCAATGTTTTAACCTTAAAATTAAATTTCTATTTTTAATGAATTTTTTAATAAATATTTTAACTATATTTTTCAAAAAAAATTTTCGTACAAAATAAAAATAAAATTTAAGCTGCACGAGCACGTTTCGCATTTATGGGAAAAAATTAGCTTTTTTTCAGTGTTGCCATCACATTGATTAAAACTCCAATTAAAAATAAATTAAATCTTTTTAGAAATGAAATCTGCAAAAATATAATTTTCGGCACGTGTTTGTAGGAAATGAAACAAATATGAAATATTATTTTTTCTAAAAAATAAATTCAAGAAAAATTATTTTATGATCTTTTACACTCTCTATACAGGGTGTATATTTAGTCCTGGACCCATTTTGATGTTTAATGACTCATAAAATAATGAAGATATAAACAAACATATGGCATTTATTGATGGAATAACTCATATATTTTCCTTTTCAGGTTTGAATATTTTTACTTTTGTAAATATCGTCTGCGCGTGTGATTAATTTCAGATAATTTCATTTTCCAGTCTAAATATCTGTACTTTTCTAAATATCGTCTTCTTATTAATTGCATTTTTCTCTCTTTTGTTTTTGGCAACTATTGAAATGTTATGTTTACTTTTGATGTGTTTGTTCTATGTAGTACTTTTGTATGTGATGTTTTATTCGAGCGGATATTAAGGAAAATGCATACACCACAAGAGAAAGCACAGATTTTATGGTGGTCATAGAGTTAATTTCCAATCAACTAAATCACTGACTTTTAAGAATTAATTTCAAATCACTTAAACTGACTGATTTATGAAAATTTGAATATCACTATTAAATAAAAAAAAGGATAATTTTAGATTTTCCATCGATCGTTTCAAAAAAATGCGTCAATCAGCGCGCATGTTTCTCAAGATTAATTGGCCTAAGATTATGAAAATGTTGAGTTTTTCTAAATTTTTAACATTCAAAACTTCATAAATAAGTCTTAGTTGATCGTGGAAAATAGAAACATTCATTCATTTATTTAAAATTTGGTGTGTCCAGAATATTTCTCAGAATGTTACCTTACTGCATTAAATTTAGACTTCATAATTTTTGGAATATATTTATAGGCCGGAACAAAATATTATTATTGATTTCATTTCAATCCTTTTGAAAGCAAAACTAAAAACTGAATTTTATGCTGAATCTGAGAAAGATGGAGTAAGGTTTGGGGACCTACATGTAAATACCTTTTGTGAAAAGATTCCATAATTATTTTTGTAATTCTATGATGGGCAGGAAGAAGCTTAGGATGCTTTTCAATTTGAGTTAATGTAGACTTTTGCAAACGATCACCTACACGAAGAATATTATCCTCATCTAGAAATGGTGCTAAATTTTTAATCTTACTTTGTTTAATATGAATACCTTTTGACAAATCTTTAATTTCCTCTGAAAATTCAGAAGACTGCAGCTTGCTTACCATGAAGTTGGATGCTGCTTGAATTTAATTTATTGTTACCTTACCTTTTTTACGTTCAGAAGAACACTTCAAATTATTAATAAATCTGAAAAGATTGCTTACAGTTCGACAAATTTTAGTGTAGTTGCTACTTAAATTTAAAATATCACAAATGAAATCACTAGAAATATTAGTTAGTAAAATTAATTCCCAAGAAGTTTTAACTTCCTTCAGAAAGTTATTATTTGTATTACAATTTACAGTATCCTTTTTATGGGGAATTTCAGACTGTAGAAATTGTGATCCATTGAACCAAATTTGACTGTTTATCAAATTTGTTGCTGACGTTCCTCTAGAGATTTAATATGTCCTCTAGAGATAATAATTGTCTATAGATTTAATATGTCTCCAGTCATAATTTGGCGCCAAACTGTTAATTTTTTTAACACGATTGGACACAAATGGTTTCAATTTTTCTGGGGGAGTTTTTATCCAATCTAAGGTGATTGTGGAATCTGACCACATATAGACGTGATTTAATGTCACTGCTAAGATCGAAACCACCTTTGATGCAAGTCGTGTCAAAAGTAGTGCTGCTGACAGCTCCTGACGAGGTGTTGTTGATTCCTTGATTGGACACACTCGCGATTTGCTGCACAAAAGACTTGTTTTCACTTCACCAGATTTATTTTTTGAGCACACATAGATGACTGCACCGTAGGCCTTATTTGAGGCATCACAGAAGCAATGTAGGTCTATGGTGGTGGGATTCTTGATGATAACACATCTTTGAATTTTTAACTGGTTCACTGCCGGTAGATCCTTTAAGAATTTTAACCAGTCATTCAAATCATTTTGTGGAATTGTGTCATTCCAATTTAGCTTTTGTTGCCAAAGTCTCTGAAGAAACATCATAGCGCTATTTATAATTGGGCTGATAAGACCCAAAGGATCAAACAGTCTTGCTATGAATGAAAGGACTTCCCGCTTTGAGTAGCTGTTATTCAAACTGACAGTCACTTCAAACGTGAAAATGTCTGATGTGGGACGCCACTACATTCCGAGCGTTTTGACTGTTGTTAAGTCTGGAAATTCAAAATTTAAGTTTTGATTATTCCCTAATAATCCAGGATGGTTTGAAACCCATTTGTGAAGTTGCATGCCTCCTTTACTTAAAAGTTCTATTAACTGCTGTTGTAAAGCCTTGGTTTCTGGTAAATTATTTGAACCAGTTAAAATGTCGTCGACATAAACATCAGTAAGAAGTGCTGCAGATGCTTGAGGAAATTCATTTTTTTCTTTCTCAGGTAATGCCTTGAGTGTTCTGGTGGCTAAAAATGGAGCACATTTTGTTCCATATGTCACAGTCCGTAATCTGTATGTATCTACAGGAGCAAATCTATTAGGTTTCCACATTAAGTTTACATTAAGTTGCTCCCCCGCTCCTGGAGGTGTGACCTCTGCAAGGCGCGTATCCAGATGTATCAAAGAATTATGGCCTGACTTTTGACAGCTTCGGCAGAGGAATGTGGATTTTCAGGGTGGCTTATGCAATTTCAAACAGTTCTTACAAATGTTATATTTTTCTAAAAGCTCGATTCTTTTAGAAACACTCAATTTTAAAAATTCAGAGCATCTTTGTAAAGGATGTTCAAATTTACATAAAATATATGGCTTCGTTTATTGGCATTAAGAAGAAAGTTTTTTGGCTTATTTATTGCGCCTTGAAATTCCTTTTGGAATTTGTTACTTGTAGAGTATTTCCCTAATTGATCGAGTACCATCGCTCTTGATTCTAAAAATTGCAAGAGCTCCTTCAATGAAGGTATTTGTTTTGATTGTATGAACATTTCATATGCCTTTCTACTCTTTTTGTCAAGTCTTTCTAATATTATATTTACTAATATAGCATTTGTTAAGTCAAACTTTTTAAACCTCTCAAACTTTTATTTATTGTGTCTGTGATATTTCGTAAGCCTTTTGCAGACTCAAAATTTAATTTTTCTAGTTTTAGCATATTTCGAATGTGAATATCAACAACTGCTCGCTTATTTTCAAAGCGTTCTTCGAGAGCAGCAAACAGTGACTCAAATGTATCGTCACTTGTTTCTATAAATTTAGCTTCACCACGGAGGGCAGCTTTTAAATAAAATAACTTTTGATCATTCGTTAATTCGGTATTATCGTTTATTAGACACATAAATTGATTTTTGAAGTTACTGAATTCGACCATTTTTCCGTAAAATAGCGGTAAAGGAATTTCCGGAGGTTTCGTTTTTAATATGGCTTTCAAATTTGAATTTTTATCATTTATATTATGAATTACATTTTCCTTGACATTATAATCAGAGAGTAAGCATTTCAAACTTACCTCTATTTCGTTTCTTTCTTCGATATCCAACATTTCTTGTTCGCACTTCTGGCTAAGTGTTTCATCTTCGTCGATTTCTAAATAATCCTTGAATAAAATTTCTAATTCATTTTTTATTTCTTCGACAATTACCAGCTTTTGTTGACAGATGAATATAAATTTATTTTCTTCAACCGTTGAACTACTTTCAACAAATTTTTTAATACTTGTTAGTTTAGCTTTTATCCTTCCACGGATTCTATTTAACTCTTTGGCTTTTTGAGTTTTATTTTTTTCCATATTTTCGCTAATCCGTCTCCGGGTCGCTAGGACCAGAATGGAGAGGTTCAATAATGATGACGGACCTTTTTTTTGTTTTTTAAAGATTTTATTGTTTCTCCGCTTTCGGGAGCTCCTTTGAGCTTTGCCTTTCGGCGTGCTGCTACGTCGATGATGTTAGAAAGACTCGTGGTTTTTTATATATACCGCTAGAGAGCGTTACAAGTGAGAGGCGGGGCAACATGCCTACGTAACACTGTTTGCAATACTCATATTCAATAATAATAATAATAAATAAATAAATAAATAAATAACAAAATAAAATAAAACGCTTGGTTTTATTTAAAAATATCTTTATATTAATTGCAATTTCATCATTTCCACTTTAAATTAAAGTTGAACTTTTACCGGAAATGACAACAAATTAGCAAAATATATATAGCAAATTGAATGAAATTATCTAAACAACAGTATAAGTTTGGTATGACTATCAAAATTGGAAGATTAAAAATGTTTTGTTTGAGAATCTATTAAAGAGACCAGTTACTTAAAATATTTAATTAAAAATTGTAGCGTGCGGTAATACTGTCGAACCGGCTGGTCGCCAAAGGCGGCTAGTTAATTAATAAAATGATCTGGCTACTGAAATACCAATAGACGCATGCACGCATCTTCTCTTTTACTGTTAGTCAAGATTAAAGCGATTTAACATGTTTTTAATGATGTTTGTCAAGTTTGTTTGGAGGGGGGAAATAAACTTCATAAACAATGATTACGTTTAAAATGAGTAAAATCGTTTTAATCTTTTCTTATACGTTTAAACTTCGTTTATCGTTAGTTTTTTTTTTTTTTGAGGGAAAAAAGTTTCCTAAAAGGATTTAATTTATTTTTTATAATTTTTTAAACTATTTAATTCTTGTAAAAATGACTGGCAGTATTGTTCATAATCCTTGGCTTGGAAACCAATATTTTAAAATTGTTATCTCTCCAAATTTGAAATCAAAGGGTCATGCAGGTTGTGCGTGTATTGGTTTGGGTATTGTTATAGCCATATATAAATGTTATTATTCATTAAGTATATATTGTCCCGAATACTTTACTTTATCTTCAGCTACCATTGTGCATTCGTATTTTGAATTCTGCTAATTAAAATTGTATGCACGTTGCTGGCGCCCCACCTAATAGGCGCGGAGTCTGCGAGAGAATGCAAATTTGCCTACTCACGGTCATTCTTGACGCATTTACGCCACAATTGACCATGAGATGGTGAAGATTCGATGAAATATTGAAATGCTGAATAATATACAGATTTTTTTTTTTCAGTAGCAATATAGTTGTCATGGGAAGTAAACCTATCAAAACTCCATTCCCCTCCTTGTCATTATTTTTTTTATACTAGGCTAACGCTCATGTGGGCGGGTATTTTTTTTTTAATTTATTTATTTCAAATCATTGATTCGTTGATTTTCTCCTAGTCCAATGAATAAACAAGCATTTTAACTATATGAATTTACCCATTTGTGCTTACACTGGCTTTGTACACCACAGAATTGTGTAAGAAAAATGCAAATACATACGCAAGATATCTCATAAATATGTTAGTTTTGTTTTGATATTAAGCAAATATTTCTTTGTGAAGTGTCAACAATTAAGTACTATGACTTAAGGTAGGTAATAGTTTAAAATCACAAAATATTAATAAAAATGCATCTATAAATAAAAATGCCAAAATAGTAAGTTAAAAGATAGAAGCTTAATATATTGTCACTCGCAATTATATTTACTAAACAATATTGTCATATTTAAATCGCACAATTTGGATAATATAACGAATAAATTCTCATAGACATTGACTATCCAATGTCTTCAATTCATTGGAAGCTATGCAAGAATGCTCCGGGTAGACCATTCCTACTGGATTTTTTGTAAGGATTGAAAGAAATTTAAAAATAGGAAGTTAGATGAAAAGGAATCTACTTTTTCTTTCCAGTTTACCGAGAGGAATTATTTTAATTTGTAGTAAGCTTTCAGTTGAATTCATGCTTGACAGTCGTATCAAATAAGAATGTGAAATTAAAAAAAATGCATTCCATAAGTTATTTTGCAATCTTAAAAAGTCATTAATATTATCGAATTAACTGGTCGTCAGAAGAAGCGACTAGTAGTTAATTTATGTTGCTAACTATAATGGAATATCACAATTTTCAAATTTCTTCTAATGCTTTTTGTATGTAATGAAGGTGTAAATTATTACAGAAAATGGATCTATATTTATTCCGTGTAAATATTCCCTGTTGCTTAAGTAAAAAAAAAAAAAAAAAAAATTATTTGTTTAAGCTAAAAGAAACATTTTCATGCTCAAAATTTGCTTTAATCATATTCCTCGTTCTTATAAAGAATATTTTTTTCCTCTCTTCAGTAGTGCGGTCAGACTTCAACGAAATCAAGCCGAGAAACAGCGCCGAGATCGGCTGAATGGTTATATTTCTGAACTGGCAACTTTGGTCCCTATGGTGAAAAATTCTTCAAAACCTGTTGATAAAGTTAGCGTGCTGAGATTAGCAGCTGCTCATATGAGGCTCAACATCAGTATGTAACATAAATTCTTTGGATTTCAAATATATTCTATTATATGCAAATTAACTTGATATATTCATTCAGGGCGGCCTCCATTCTCCTTGTTTATAACTGCAACAAATTCACGGGCACATTTAAACATTTAAATTCCTTTAAATGATAAAAAATTTGCTGATGAAATAAAAATGAAATGATTTATAAAAAGTAGCTACTTATTTTACTACATAAAAAGACTGCTTTTGCATGCCAACACAACTTTACTTTCACAAAAAGAATTTTTAACTTGACTACAATTCGATTAGTATACATTTCCATTTTTTAAATAATCGTTTGCGTTCTGATAGGAAAAACTAGTCTTTCTTTTAGAGTAGATTTAAAGAATGTAAAATGATTCGTTTAAACGATAAAAAGAAATAAATGTCTTTTCAATACTGTATAGGCGTACTGATTGAGGATTATAAAATCCCGTTCCATTGTCGTACATACTGACGTAGTACGCACTGAATAAAATAATGAAACGGCTTTTCCATACTAGATGAGGTGCCATATGGGAAATCAAAGAATGCAATATAGGTTCTGGTATTGTCCTCATTTTTTAATCGTGATTCAACGTTACATGTTCAAGTTTGTTCCAGAATAGCCCATGTATAATCTTCATAATAGCCGATAATCAACCAAATAAACAGTTTATCAAGAATACCATTTCCAAAAAAAACTTTATCCCTGCCTTTTTTTTTTTTTTTTAAATTGACGATACAGTAAACATTCATTTTCTTTTGTATGTATACTTTCCATTTTTTATGATATCCTAAAATCAAAAATTAAAATTTTTCAGCGGTTATAACTGCAAAAAGATTTTTATCGAAAAGCAATTATGTGAAAGGCACACACCGTTATCACATTAAGGATCTTGCTAATTTGAGAATTTTTAGTTCATGCATATCTCCTATTTCAATTTGTGTGCTTCATGCAATAATTGTGCTGCCTAAATTGGCTAATTCCGATGTAAATACTCTGCGCCTAACCATCATACGCGCATAAATTTGAAATTATGTTTTCTGATAAAAGTGACACGAAGGCACCGTTACACTTATTTTTAATTTCTATTCGATTCATGTAGATCATGGCGCCATCTATTATCATATTTAAATTTTAGCTGAGCATGTTTTTATTAATAATATGAAATTGCAATTTTTTTAAGATAATAAATTTGAATTTGTGGTAATTATTAAAATTATTTAACAGATTATTTTTTTTTACAAATTACAATTTACAAATTAAAAAACGTTTTTTTTTGGATGAAAATAATTTATTCACTGTGAAAATTATGTATTCCTTAACATTTATATTTCTTTCATGATGATTTGGTTTTAAATATTTAAATAATGTATTCATAATTTCTCTTCTAGGTTGTTTGAATCCAGCACGTTTCAAGAGCAAACTTTCAGTCTTGCCATCTTCAGTTACATCATATTTAGAAATATTAGAAAAAGTGAGTAGAAAATATAGTACAATATAAGAATTAAAAAGGTGAAATTTGAAAGTAAGAATTGAAAAGGTGAAAATGAATACCACTATATTATCCCACAATTTTTCCTCTTTAGTTTAATATAGATTTTAACTCTAAAAGTAATAAACGATGTTTAATTGATATCATTAATTATAAATTGTTAGTTGTAATATTTTCTCTGATTTAGTCTTATCAAGGAATAGTAGTATAAACCTTGATAAAATATTTGTAATGAGAAACTATTGACTGTAATTATTACCATGAAAACTTCATCTGATAAAAGCAATTTTTCATTAAAATCCTTGATATAACATTATTCTATGATTTGACCTAATTTTTTATATGTTAAAATGAATATATGTTAAGAATTTGTATACTAAATAATTATCATGAATCATTTTATTAAATAAAAATTTATTTTTCTTATAAAAAACACTCTAAAAATAACCTAATTCCAGATTATTTTTTATTTTTTTTTGGTTTAAAGTAATTGCATTATGTTTTGACTATATTGTTAACTTTAATGCAGAAATGTAGGAATATACAAAATATATTGATTGATTGACAAATATATTGATTATGTATTATGTTTTTCAGAATATCGGAGGTTTTATCGTTGCTACTACTTTTGCTGGAATTGTTGTTTTTTGTTCAAAATCAGTAGAAGATTTTCTTGGGTATCAAAATGTAAGTAATACTTGCACAAAATATGTTGTATATTAATGCTATTTATTTATTTTTATTAATGAATTTAAATATAACATTGAAATAATTAATTTAAGATGAACTCAATAAAATTTTAATGTAATTGACAGTTTGTTAAAAAAAATTTTTTTTAATTGAGTAAATTTTTTCAGTTTTTATGAAGATGGATTGTTGGATGGATATATATGTTGATATAAGTAGCAATTAAGAATGCCTGTAGAAAAGAAAATTAATCCTGAAAGCAGGATTTTCTCCTTTTTCACATTAGTTCCTCATATTCTTGCATTTCCTTTATATAATCATGGTAATATGTAATTATATGCAAAATAGCATCAGCTTCTAATTTGAAATTTCATTTCTCACAATGAAAATTATTGCATCAAGATTATATGTTAAGAAGGTTATTACTTTTTATTTAATATATATGCATATTATTTTTAAAATGCATGAACTTTTATTCATTACTTTAGTCTTCATTTTTAGGTTCAGTTATAAAATTCGGTTTTAGTGCAAGCCAATATTATTTTAGAATAAATTTAATTTTATGCTGATAGGGAATTTTACGTTCTATGTAAATTAATCTTATTTTAAAATACAAGTTTCATAACAGTTGTCAAACTATTGCATTATTAACTTGAAATTATATAGTACATAATGTAGAGCATTTTTTTTTTATTGTGTTCCATTTTTTTAAAAATTAATATTTGATGTTATTCTCAACAAATATCAAACTATATAAACTACTCAAATACTTTTTTAAGAATCACTTTTTGTCTTTAATTATATAATTAAATTATTTGTATCTTTTTTTATATGATATAGTTCTATGTTAAGTAAAGATGATACAACATGAATTTAAAGAAATTGAATTGGTTAGCTTGTATCATGTGTATTTTTTTTTATTTTATAAGTCATACAAACTTGTTTGGAAATATTATAATGTATTTATAAAATAATAACAATTTATTCATATGCATTTTTTTTTCCATTATGTATTTAATGCATTTTTAAATTAGTATCTGAGAAGCATTTCTGTATGATATTTAATTCAGATTACTCTTTTGAATTAACAAACTGAAATGGTTTTTTTTTTTAAACTTAAATGTTTTTCAAACTGTTGTTAGTACTTGGTATTTAAAATTATACTTACTTGCATTTCTATTTTTTTTTATTTAATCAGATTGACTTTATGGGGCAGTCTGTTTATAACTATGTACCAAGTAAAGAAATTTCACATTTTGAAAAGAAAGTCAGTTCTGTTATTTCTCGATATAAAAAAGGTAATTATTGAGGAAATATTTTGTGCATTATTTTAGCTACTTCTTTTACCAGTTATTAACTTATAAGAAATGTCAGTGAAATGGTTAAATTTGAAAACTGAACCAGATATAAAATGTATTCATAGTAACTTGAAACAAGTATAAACTGAAAAATAATATTTAAAAATAGAACTATATTATATAACAGATCAAAAAGCATTTGGTACTACTTGCAGAAAAAAACTAAAGTTTTTCTGTAACATTTTTTTTATGAATACATTATTTTGTAGTCCATAATTAAGTAGTCATTACCAGGTTAAATGGTAAATTTTGTCTTTCAAATTGATTTCTTATTCACTATCTTGTTCTTTTCTAATTTTATAATTATTTGTAAAGATTTTTTAATGCAGATTTTCAGTTTACTTACATTACAAAGATAAAAGCAATCACACCTTTAATGATTTAATTATGTGAATATGCTTTTTTTAAAGTTTGGAAGCTGTATTATTTCCTATTTTTCTTTCATAATTTCTGCTCTATTTTATTATAATGTTTTATCCTCAATCTCGAAGCTCTATAGGGTGCTTCTTTGGAGAAACTATTTGTCTTTGTTTCTGTTTTTAAATACTTTTAAAAGTTGGTTTTGATTGAAAGATTTTTAACATTTTATAATACACAAGAAAATTCTCTATGAATATCTTTTTTTTTAAAATTGCTTTGCATAAAAAATTTAAAATGGAAATTTTGTTTATACTTTTTTTAAGGAACAAAAAATTGGAATTCTGGTTTTTCTTGCTCATCTTCAAATCCAAATATAAGAAGGACTATATATAATTCATTAATGCATATGAAATGTTTCAACTTCATATGAATCCAGCATTATCATAATTGATCATTAGAGTTTAATTTTCACATATTAGTTAATCTGATGTATTCTAATACAGCAGAAGGCAATATTACTTCTCTTTTTCTTGCTCTTAAAATGGGAAAATATTTATTTGAATTAAAGATATTCTACTGTGTTAATATGTACATAATGCTGAAATATCTTGAATAAAATACTAAATAAATCTAGATAAATTAATAAAATCTGGCTTTTTAAATTAATTGATGTACATTTTTTTGATAAAAGACTTAAAATGCACTATTGAATAATATATGTAGGAATTTTAAAATTTTGTATTAAAAATTAATATTTGCTGATGTATAATTAATATTTAAATTTGATAATTTAAAAAAGATTATTTTAAATATATTTAATTTTATATATTTAAATCTATACATTTAAATAATTATTTTTAATTTCTAGGGAATTCAAAAAAGGTTTCCAAGTCACTTGTTCTACATTTACAGAAGCGCCCGTTACCTCGTACTAATGATATCACTTACCAGAAAGTAATAATCAAAATTTCAGTTCATTCTAATGAAGTCCAAAATGATCCAAATAAAGAAGAAAAAGTTGTATTGAAGGGCAAAAAAGCATGTAAGGCTTTCTTTTATAAGTTTCATCTATGTAATATTTAAGTTTATTACTAATTGTAAGAATTGGACTCCATCATTATTGAATTAAGTTAACATCTGAGCTATGTATTTTATTACATCTAAAAGGATTTATGAATATATTTGAACAATTTTCCTTTATAATAATAGGAATCTTAACTTTTCAGATCACCTTGATAATAAATCAGCAGATTCATGAATTATATAAATTAAAAATTTTTAAAATTATTTAAGAGTTTAGATTTATTTCTGAAGTTTTATGAAATAATATGCCAAGAAATCTCATTTTCTAACTTGATAAACCTCATTTTCTACATACACGAATCACTGTATAAGTTCCCAAATTGGAAAATAGCCATTTAGTAGGCATTTTGTTCATGTGTTTATCAAATTTTAACCAATTTTTAAACATAGAGATGCCTATGTTGTGTTTATGTCCTAAAAATCACATTTTAGAGGATGTAGGAAAGAAGAATATTTTGATGTATTTATGGCCTTTTCAAAATTGGTTATAAACTTGTGCAATAAACAGCGATATCATGCTCTGGACAGTATTCTCTCTTATATGATTAAAAAAGAAAAATCATCTTTTGAGAAAGGCATTGTTTGACTTAGTGTCACCAAGATAAATTTTTTTGCATTTTAAATTGGTATAGAAATAATTTGTGTGTTTATAGTTTGTTAATAATATGTGCGCAGGACTAATACTAATAAGCCTATTTAAAGCATCGATATAAATATCTATGAACATATATATAATGCAAAGACTGTTGTTTTTAGAGATAAATAGTGTAGTTGTTGTACAACTCAAGTATACTTAGTTTATTTCACTATTAGTTAATTATATGCAGGACACTAAACATAAAGCATTGAAATTTTTAAAAACTATCTTTTTTTGTATGTATTTTTCATTTATAATTATTTCAATTGGATGAATATGTTAAGAAACAGTGAAAATGTAATTTAAAGTGCAAGATCTGAATATTTTTAATTAATACTTTGTAAAAGTATTAATAGGTCTTCCCCAAAGTATTTGATATTTTTTATTTCTTTCTATGTAGATAAATATATATATAATGTGCTTCTTTAGTATATTCTCATATGCTGATTTGATTGTCTTAAGTATTTTTTTTTATTTAAAAATTCTTGGAATATTCCCTTTTAGTGAAACATAAAGACTTTGGTACATCTGCATTGGTATTAATGTTTATTGAACCTGTAAAATCTTCTGGGAAGATTCCTATGCCCTTTTCTTTGAAGCAGCATGATGTTTATGTAACTTTACATGGAATACGAGGAGAAATAATAGAAGCTGACCACAAGTAATTTTTAGTAGCATAATATTTTCTTTTTTAATTTTAAAATATCTTTTTAATTAGTTTTAAACAGTTCATTATTTTAAACTAGTATTTCAATTATTCATTAATTTTAAACTAGTATTTCTATTTTTAATGTTAACATGACAGTAATCAATCTTTAAAGGAATTGAAATTATATCTTCAATTGTTTTTGTCCTTACAAAATGTAAAGTATCTATTGAATGTCATTTCTTTTAATGATAATATCTACTTCACTTTTTCAAGTGATTTTCATTTTTTAATAGTTTAACAAATATGTTAATCTTTTATGTGTTAATTGTCCAATTATATACTAAGCAATAATAAATCCAGCCTGTGTTCACCCCTGTAGGGTAAATCAGGGATAGGAATTAAGTATTCTTTTTGTATTTTCCAAAATTTTATATAGTGTATAAATTTCATATATCAAAATAATCTCTGTTCATTTTTATAATAAGCTGTTTTTAATTCTTAATTATAATACCAAATCTGTTCCTTATTCTAATAATAATATAAATAGATTTCATTACATTAGCAAACAGTTATTTCTTCATAAGAGTAGTTTCTTTTTAACAGTAATTTCTTCACTTATTATCAAGGATAAACTCTTGTATTCAAAATAATTTCTGATGTATAGTTTTATGTTATCCCTTTGTATTAGTAATGCAATTTCATGCATAATTACACATCTAATACAGAACTTGTTTATTGCTCTGAATATTATATATAATTGTTTTAAGTTCGGTTTCGCTGAAAAATTAATCTACATCTTCTCACTACTCTGTAGATATTTTAACAATCAAAATTTAAAAAATAAATGAAACATCAAACTGATGCATTGTATTGAATGGTGCCTGAGAAGAGCCATTCATGTGTGAAGAGTTATCTGTTACATTTCACAGAAAGTAATTGAACATCCTAGTTCTCTCATTTTTTTTACAGAATATTTAATAAAGAGCCTTCCAGTTTTTTTGTTTTTTGTATGCATTTGGCTACAAGATTAATTTTGTTTTTGCAGCATATCTACTATTACTGGTTACATGCCTTGTGATGTACTTGGAAAGTCTGCTTATGAATACATATTTGAAACAGATGTACCAATTGCACAGTTTGCACAGAAAGCTAGTAAGTATAATTAAGGCTTTTGATATGCTAATTGTGCTGTTTCTTTTACTTAATATTTCGTAAAATATTCTTGGAATGTATTTACTTGTGTTGCTAACATGTTATCATAAATATTTGAGATTCATATTTTTTTGTATTTTTTTTCTAAAATTGTTCTTTTTTTTATTTTGTTTCTTTTGACTATGTTGTGAAAAAAGAAAAGATTTATCTTATGCTGTGACTGAATTATGATTTGAAGAAATATTATTTTTGGCAATTTTTTCTAATCGAAAAGGCAGCATATTTTATATTAGACAGGCTAAGTATCTGCATCGTGACACTACGCTGAGAAGGTTGCAGTAGAACTTTATTTTCTTAGATGCCCAATGAATATTTTTTTTTAAATAAAAGATTTTATGAAATGTAAGATAGTATAATTGTAATACTTTATCAAACATTGGACAGTTCCCAATATATTTCATTACATTCACTTTATTATTTAAATATTTGTAAACATCAAAAATCTGTGTCTATAATATTGTGCATAAATGGGGATGATATACAGTCTAGAGTCATTATAGATAAATAAAAACAAATACATTTTCACAAAATTAATATTTTTAATAAATAGCTTAGAATAAAACAACATGCTAAAAACACATTGAAATGTGAAATTAAATTGGCCAGTTTATTAAAAGAATTTTCCCAGAAAGTTCATCACTTATGCCTGCAAAATATCTATAAATATCTATGGGCAGCATTAAAATTATTTTTCTTAAGCATACAGTTTTCTTGTTTGATATGATTATTTATTAGCAAGATTCTGCTCAAGTATGTTGCCTATATTTTTATTTTTACTTTTGACTTATATTACATTTTTTTCAATTACTTTATGAGTCAGCAGTGTACTAAAAAATATTCAAAACCATCATAAGCCATTAATATGAATCTCTAATTGTATATTCTTTGGAAACATAAAATTGGATTAAATATTTATGTTTTAAAAACAACATTGTTGCCATAGTTATACTGCAATAGCAGCTACTTTGCTGTGTCAAAATCAATTGAATCCCTTCCCCCTGAAAAACATAATGTGAGATTTTTTTGGGGAAAAAAACAACCTTGTATTAAGTTTTTACAATAACACCTACACACAGTAAGCATCAAAATATCAAAATTAGAATGTTTATAATTAAAACTTTCAGGTTCAAAAAAAAAATGCAATTTAGACGGAAGAAAAATAAATTTTTCATGGTTTTCATTGGGGTGTGTGGCTAAATTATGTACATGAGGGTTTTATGTATTCAATAAATGATCATTATACATGGTTGGGAAATAAATATTATTTTCTTTTGCTATTTGTATGAAAGGACATCTCAAAATCCTTGACTCCATACAATGGAATGAGTTTATGAACAAAATGCTTGACACTTTTTCTCCAATAAATTTACTGTAACAAATATCCCAAGCTTTCATTTTTGAAAACAAAACTGCATCATAACCATGTTGATACTCAATATTTCCTCAGTTTATCTGATGTGTCAAGTGAAGAAAATGCTCAACCATATTTATCTGTTTTTGTCATTCACCTGATTGTTATTCAATTTATAAGTCTTAGTCCGCAATTTGATTTGCTGTAGAAGTAATTGGAGGGAAATAGTCTTTTTTCATCTTTGGTCTTTCGTGAAATTTGTATCCCCACAATTTTAAGAAAAATGAATTTTTATACAATTTTGCCAAAGTCTTACAGAATCTTCCACAATATGTATCAAATATTTCTCAGACTTAACAAATAAAGACTTGTTTGAGCATCTCATTTTCTCATTTTTTTCATTATTACACAATAAAATTTAGTCTTTTGGTTTCTTTGAATAAAGGTAGATGATATTTATTTTCAATGCTTCTTTAAAGAATATAATGAGTTTCAAATGCTTTCCCACTGGCCATTTCTTTATTAGTCATTGTACATGACAGCAAATTACAATATGGTATCATTACAACTTTGCTACCTGTAACTTCCCAACTTGGTTTTAATGTATTTAAGTATTTGAAATACTTGAAATGGAAAACTCAAAAAGCACTTTTTAAAAAAATTTACAAAAATTGGCCAAAACAAAATTCTAGATTAACAAAGATGTCCCAATTTATCCCAAATTTCTGGTGCAGCTTTGCCAAGTTATAATATTAAATCGAAATATAACATAAAAATCTAAAAGTGATTTTGAAATGTAGTTATATATTGATTAATAAGTTTCTTACTTACATTTTAATAAAAAGTCTGTTTGAATTGCAGAAAATGACTACCAAAAGTATTTGTTCAATAAGTTAAAAACAAAACCACTGATTAAAATTTGTAAACTGTTGACAAGGGCTAACCTATACATAAAAGCTTCACTGAATATTGTATCTGTGTGATTAAAGGATTATTACTTTTATTGCTTGGTTCAGGAACTTGGATAAAACCAACCATTTTTTCCCCTTTAAAAATTGGCATTATTCTGCAATTTACAGTAATAAAGTAATATGTATACTATTGAAATTTTGCAGGATAGTCCATTAGACCTAGATTTACTAAATATAGCACAAATATATTTTAGTAAGGTGTAAATTTGCACTTCGATCTAAATTTTTTAAATTCTAATTATAATTGTAATTAAAAATTTAACAAAATTTTGGCTTTTTTTTAATAACTCCCAAAATATTGCATTTACATTGATGATTTTCATTAATAAGTTTTAATTCTTTACAATTTTGAGTATGATTGTGTAGTTTAGAAAGATACTTCTTAAAATTCTATTTATTTATTAAATTCAATGTAATTTGGTGTGGCATTTTTTGAAATTGAATGTTTTTATTTGTTATATTTGTTATTTATAATTTTAATACTTTTCAGTGTTTACAAGCAATGATGGAAAAGGAATAATAACCTATAGACTGAAGACATTTAATATGAAATACATCTTTTTGCAAAGTACAGGATTTTTGTTCAAGGATTCAGCAAATGAAATTCAGCGATTTGTTTGCTACAATAGATGGTTGAGGTAATGTTTAATATTTAATTTCTAGTATATATTTGCACTCCAATATAGGATAAAGAAGATGAAGTAATAAAGCTTTTCTGTATATATTAATAGAATAATAGAAAAAATTAATTTTATCTGCTTATCTTATCAGATCTTATATAAGGTGAAGCCCGTTTTGTTGATGTATGGAGGGGGAATCAGGATAGAGATTATTAATATAGAATAGAATGGATGGTATAAATTTGACATTATTTGTAAGACTGGGATAGGCTTAAAAAATGTTGTATTCTTTCATTTCTTTGAAACCATGTAAAAAAATAGAGTATTTCCAAAATTGAGATTAATTATTCTTTGTTATATACAGTACTTTTTCTTCTCTATTAGACTAGAGTTTTACAATCAAATTATGTGTGTTTGAAGTTTTATTACTGACATTATTATTCTATTTCTATTTTGTTAGTTCACCATTTTCACAAAATATGCTTACGGTTATGTAACAAAATTTCACTGTATATGTTAAATTACTTGCAAAAATAATTAAAATACTTTGACATTCATCGTTGCATAATGATATTAACAACAAAAATCTTTCTTTATAATATTATAATTTTTTATAATATTATAATAAATTAATTATATATTTTAATTATTTTTTCGAAGCTCTTTGTCTCTCTTGTGAAACCATTAGCACTTGCCATCAAATTTAATTGCCACTTTTCTCTTTACCAGACGTTTTTATGATTTTTTAAGAGAAGCAAACTGCAGTTTCTTTCCCAGTGATTTCAATATTTCTGGAATCGAATTTTACCATTCTTGGAAGTGAAGTAGATGTGCTTTAAAATTTTTAATGTGTTGGGGGGGGGGGGTGCACACAAAAATCATTGGAAACAAAGAAAAAACAATTTATACAATTTGTGTAGATTTTACTTATTGCTGTAAGATAAAAGACTTTAGATTCATGGGATACTGTATAATCCTACCAAAACTCATTCAGAATCCGAGTGGTAGGTAAAAAAAATATTGTTTTTTGTTTGGGGAAGGGCGGGTATTTGGGGCTCAAATTTTGGCTATAAGATTGCCTATCATTTTAGCATTTCTTTTTTATAGATATTTCATTTTTGTTTTCGTTTCCTTTTGTTAGTATAGAAACAATCATATTAGATGGAGATTGCAAGGCATAGATTAAAGTAAAAGGAACAAATTCTTGCTGAACTAATTTGGGGAGGGGGAAAGTAAAGTGAGAGCTTGCATCAGTTTTTTTTTCACCAAGTTTTATTCATTAGAGAAAATATAAAAGAATTTTAATGTCAGTAGAAAGGCATCCTGCTTCCTTTACAATGACTTTTAATATTATGGTGAGAGATATATTGATAATATGGCTGACTATAATAAAAACAAAGAAGCAAATAAAGAAAGTTTTAACAAAAAAAATGTAAAATATTCCTTACTTGCCAGTTTTCTGACTTGATCATTGGCAGCAGCAGCAACAGCAAATAATCTTTTGCATTTAATGCCTCTCATTGTGATAGAATTTCAGATGCTGAATCCCTAATTTTTGGTGTTATTGCAGAACATAATTTTCCATTTGCATATGATTGCCATATAGATAAATATTATTGAGACCTTAGCCTAAAGATAAAAAAAAGCTCCAAATCATTTGTCATTAAGTAGAAATTGTGAATCCTAAAAATTGAAATTTGATGTTACAGACACATTTTTGCAACATTCTTTGAAACATTTACAAACTCTGGAAATTTCTATTTAATTTAGATTAAGCTATAAGCAATAATAATATGAGTGGTTTCAGTGCTGGCAAGTTATATTTCCCCTTCTATGAAGAGTTGTGATTGAAAATTTTGGTTTTTATTAAATGCTGTGACAAAACTTCTAAAATTTCAAAAAATGTTGAGGGAAAAGAATGTTCTTGAAAAAAAAATCTCGCATATGTTTTAATAGACTCGTGCAAACAGGGCCGGCCTTCTGCGGGATGCGGCAGATGCTATGCAGATCCCAGAATGATCAAGAATTAAAATAATATTCTGAACTATAATAGCGGAATGGACAGAAGAGAAGAAGAGATTTAATTTTAATAATCAACAGGTTTGGAAAAATATGTGTTATTGTCTAATGCAAGTATGCTATATATATTACAAACCTAAGGCAATAATTTATCATAATTTACTTCACCTATTAAATAAGATCGCATATAATATTTAAAAATTCATATTGTAAAATATTTAATGTTGTTAGAGATATTATCATGTTCAGGCAAGAACATATCGCTCTGAGTGTCAAAAAAGAAAATTAACCGAAAGAAAAAAAAAGATAAAAATCTTAACTTCAAGCAGTTACAAGAAGTTATATTTTCTTGTTTACAAATTAATTCTTTCAATGAAATTGCTTCGACCTCAGAAGTTACAATTCGAGCTTCAACTGGAGAAGAAAATTCCACAGAAACTACACAATCTTGTAAAGGAAATGCAGAAACTGTGAAATGCATTGAAGAATTGTGTATTTATACGAATATAATTGAATCGGAAAATAATGATTGAAGAACTGTATATTTTTACGAATATGATCGATTTGGAAAATAACGATGAAAATGAAGATAACATATTTCATCAAGTGAATATAAGTGATCCATATTTATGCTACTTATTTTTTTTAAATGCCAAATGGTGAAATCTAGCTTCCCAGTTGGTTAATGTATTAAAAAACGCAAGACTCGGTATTTTATTTTTATTGTATACTATTTTCGGAAAGATGTGGAAATGAACAATTGACACTATTTATAAGGGATTATAATAACTGGAGATAGCTGTCTGTCAAATGTAACTAAGCCTTGTCTATCAAATTCACCATAATGTTAATCTGCATATTTGTATGCACATAAACACTATAACAAAAAGTACTCGCATAAATGAAATTTGACAAATTATCATTTATCTGAAATTGTAGTTCTGTCACAAATTTGATTCATTTAATTGATCAAAAAGTTCAAAAAGGCTATCATGAAGATGGTATACTCATGGAATTTATAGATTTCTTAATATAATCATCTTTGCGTGATTTCGATAATTTTATTATCAGAGAGATAAGATCAGCTATTTTTGAAATCTATTATTTGAAAACCATGAATTAAAAAAAAATAAAAAATAAAAACGGTGGAGAGTTTTGAAAATGTTGACCCTTTCTCTTGTGCAAGTATCTGCTGAAAGAGGATTCAGTGTTAATAAAATTATTGAAGTGAGAAATTTGAATGAAAAATATCTTTCAAAATGTGTGATATATTAAGCAGTCTTTCAGGATTCACTTAATTAGCATTACTAAGGTGCTGGCAAAGGCTTTTAAAATTTAAAATATCGGACTTTTAAAAATATTAGCTATTTTGGGTGAAGAATTGGCAAAAGTAACAGCTGCAGCTGCGAAAATTGCATGAATTGGAAGAGTTTGGGGAAAATCTCTAAAAAGAAATCAAATTTCTATTTACATATTTAATAAAGTTAGCACAAATTTTATATTTTAGATTAGTTTACTTATGTTTTTTTTTTTTTTTTTTGAGAAATTTGGGATTTTAATAAAGTATTGATATTTTCTTTTTTTTTTTTCCTCTATAATTAAATAATTTAAAATAACAAACTGAATATTTTTTACTAACATTAAAACTAATCTGCAGTGATATTGTATGCTTAAATTTGTATAAAATTGAATACTTACTTTTTTAATTTCCAACTTAATTTATCTCATTGAAACTCATAGTTTTATACTAATAATAATAAATACTGCATTATGGTTGATTCTTAACTTCCCTAAAGGTACTTTAAAAAGATAAAATTAATCTATGCACCCTGTACAAATACATTCATTTTACTGGACTTCTGAATATTGATTATGTATCAGATTTATAAAACTTCTCAAAATTTGTTTTGATTTAAATTTTTACCTTATAACATTATAGTTTACCTTTCAGTTACTTTCTAATTACAGCATTATTTTCTTAGATTACTTTCTCTAAAAAATAAAATATTCTTTTCTGAAGAGGTTAAGTCAGAAAATATTTGAATTTTAATTACATTTTACTCTTTTTATTATTATTATTGGCAACTTTAGTTAATCAAAAATAATTTTAGCATAACTGCTGTGTATTTAAAGGAAAGAAATGAATAAGAAATGCAAGCAACTAACTCCTTTCATCAAATTTAATTTTATTGATTTTTAGAAAAGCAAGTTTGTACTTCATTTATCTAATATACTTAATTCTTTTATTTATTGTCTTTTGACTTTAAAATTATAATAATTAACAAAAGTTGATAAAATGCAAGAGTTTCAAATATATTAAGTTAGTCAAATTTATTTTTAAAGTTGCTGATGAAAATAACGAATCTTTATTAAATGTATTTGAATTATTCAATTTTGGAAGAAATTTTCATTCTCTAAACTGTATTTTATTTCCTTTTCAGTGATGAAGAAGGAGAGTGTGAACTCAAGAAATTTCAAGAACGATTTTCACCTGCAAGCTTTGCTGCAAGACAACTAGAAGCCCAGAAAAATAATTCAGAGAGCAAGATGGTGTGCTTGAACTCACCTGAGGAAAATAGCAAGGTTAATGGCCGTTTCAATGACTCACCTTTTTCTGCTCATTCTAATGATGTAATGCAGAATTCAAACGGATTTCATAGCGATTCCAATGATATCAGCATGTCAGTTGCTAAACGTACCAAAAATATAAAAAGTCCTATAAATGAGTTGAACGGTAATTTGAATGGAAATGAGTTACATAATGGAAATAATTATCTATGCCACCAGCCATTGCAGATGGTGAAAGGTTATAGAGAGAGCAATGTTGTTGATATGAGTGTAAAGTTAAAGCAGAATATCTTGGGGAATGATTATGATGTGGAAAAAATGGAAGTATGCTCTTATTATCAAAGTACAGATTTGATTTCGGTAAAAAATTATGTGAAACAAGAAAAACATATGTATGATACTTTACCCCAGTCTTTAAACTCCCATGAAAGAATGCAAGATCCAAATTTGACACAGTTTTCTAATAATTATGCTAAGGATGGGGATGATATCACCTATTTTAATACCAGAAATGGGGATGTTAATTATGCATTATTTCAAGAAGGAAAGATGCCATCTTATTCAGATGTACAGTTGCAAGATCCTTACAACACACAAACTAAACTGAGGCCTTCATCTGTACAACCATGTGCTAGCCACTCATATCAGGAACTTCCTTCTGATCATCATTCAAATTTTGTAAATCTTATGCCATCTCACATGAGTTTTTATAAAGTGACAGATAATAACTCGTATAATGATATAATAGGTATGCAAAGTGACCAGTATAACTCATCTTCACCCATTGTACCTTTTGTAAAAAATAGTTTGAAGTGTCACTCATATGACCAGTGCAATACTAGACAAATTAGATTAATTGATAGTGATTGTGCTCATCAAAATGGCAATTCATATCATTTGAATTCATTGGAAAATGGTGCTTTGCAACCACCAAAAATCACTACTTACAATAATTTTTCATCCAGTGGAGATAATATGTATGGCAATGTTAACACATCTGGAAAAAGTTTAACTAAGCTTGATGCATTTGGATTTCAGAAAGTTATTAATCCAAAAAATACCATGTTAAATTGCCCTGAAAGTATAAATTCTAGTAAAAGTGATAACTCAAATATATCCAGCATTTTTCCTTCTCTACCTAGTAGAGATAAGTGGGAATTGCTCAATAATTCATGCGACTCTAAAAATAGGAATAAGTCATTTAATGTTGAAACAATAAATTCCAAGGATTCTAGATTTCAGCATGCTATGTTAGAAACATATTCTGAAACAGTCACTAGGAACAGTAATCTGTGTGAGAAGTCAACAAATCAATCGTGTATAGCAATTCCATCAACAAATCCTGAGAATAGTTGTATAGCAATTCCATCAACAAATCCTGAGAATAGTTTTGATTCTAGAGTTAGCCAAGAACTATACAATGAGCTTGATATGTTTTTTGATAACCTTCCCAATTGATTCTACACAAAATGAATATTCTTTGTAACTTGCACAATAATTATTTTCTGGAACTGTTATAAATATTGTTTTGTTAGGTTTTAATATCTGTTTTTTTCTTTCATGTTTTGCCTTTAATCTTCCTTTAACCTTCTAAGCCATCAATTTCTCATCCAAAACACAAACCGAATATCTAATTAGATTTTCTGTAAAAGAAAATAATATCAGTGATTCTAATTTAATTTTTTAGCAAAGATCTCTCCTCCCCTTTCAGTTTATCTTTTAAAGAAATATAATATTCGAATTGTTGGCTGCTACATGGTGCTAGGTTGGTTAAATGTAATAATGTCAAGAAATGGAAGCTTGATATTGAAATTAATAATAATATTTAACAAAAAAAAAACTTCAGAATTATATTGCTGTTGGTATTGAATATGAGCTCATATTTACTAGTTAAAGTGTTGCATATTTTCCCCTTAAAATAGGAAAAGTTTTAATGACTTCACAGTGCAATATTTTAAGGCTGGTACTATATCGTGAATATTTAGTCATAGTAATAATTGTTCTTTTTAAAAGAATTTCATTAAAAAATAAATCATTGTTGAAATTATGTATTACAAATTTATACATATATTTGAAGCATTTTAACTCATGCTAAAACTGTGATCATCTGTTAAGAGCTTTATTGGAAATATTTTAATCTAAAAGTTGCTTCAGATTCATATATATATATATATATATATATATATATATATATGTTAATGAATTGCAGGGCAGAATAATAATGGTATATTTTTAAGAAATATTGCAGATATCTATTAATATATGAATAACAAATTTGATGGAATTATGATACTAAAATACTGAGAAATCTTTATATGCTGATAATTTTTATTATGGAAATAAAATGTTGATTAAATCTTACAAGAAAGAGTATTGTTGCATGTACAAATTTTTTTATAATGTATTAAAATTGTCATAGAATTATAAGTTATTTTGTGTGTGTCCAGGGTAAGAGACAATTTTTTTTCTTAATATTTCTCAAAATAAAGAAATTTGGTTCAGATTTTTAGAATTGAATTCATCTAAAATTTTCACACTTTTTTTTGTTTTGAAAATTGGTTTTATTTATTTTAAAAGCACATGACAGTAATATTACTTTTGCTGTAAAAAGTCTTTTAACTCTTTTGAAATTTTTATTTTTGAATATATATCAAACTCTTTCATATAAATAAAACATTTAACTATAACATATATCTAATGAATTACCATTGTATTTTAAATATAAATTCAAAAATTTTTAAGCCTATTCTTACTTATAGAATTGCATGTTTTTAAAAAATATGCAGAATTTTAGTGGAAATCTAGATTTACATGGTGCTATAGAGGACCAAAATAAAAATGCCTTTATGGTGGCTATGAAATAAAAAAAATATATCAGAAATAGTTCAAAAATATTAAATATTTCCCAATTCCTGAAATAAGCTTTTTTTCCAGTTGTTAGCATATTCAAAATTGAGTTAAATAAGAATTTTATTGTTTTGATCTGCCTTTTTATTTTTTCTCATTCAAATTCCATATTTTCCAGTTTTCAAATTCCATATAAAATGCATCTAAGAATTAATCTTTATGCTGAACTTTTATAATTTTAATTTATTTGATGTGTTAAATTTATTCTTAGACATTACTTTATGCATGTTTTAATTTAATTTTAATGGCTGCATATTTATATAGCAAAACAAAGTGAAAATAGATAGGTCTTAAGAGATTTCCGAGTTTGCTTACTAGAACTAAATATTTCATACTCCAATGGATTTGTGTAAAGCATATTCATAGAATGTGTCTGTGATACATTCAGTGTACAGCATATATTTTGAAATGTTTTTTTTTTAATTTCTTAACATGTTTTATAATGATAGGTTATATTATAAAATTTATTTAACTTTCTAATTATGAAGTAATAATTCAGATTTTTGCTTATTTCAAATTAGATATAACTAAATGTATCATTTGTACTCACTTTGAATTTTAAAATCATTTTGTAGAAATACTATTTATAAACTATAATCGTGTTATTTAGTATTTCGGAAATTTTTTTCTTAATGTGATACCAATAAGATGTGATACCATTAAAATGAGAAAAATGAATTCACCCTTGTTGGTGGTAATCTCAAAATAGTCATTTTATGCAGTTTCACAAAGAGATGACTGACTTATTATGAAAATTATATATCTTATTATTAAAATATATGAAATAAGAGTTGTATTATGAAATGGTCTTGATTTTTCTTAATTTTCTGTTTTGAAAATATTTGAAAATTCTTTTATCTGTTTTTCTTTAAAATCTTCCCCACACTTGTAATATATGTTGTTGAAGAATGAAAAGTATCTAATTTATTTGAAACCATTTTGCATCCTTATCTCTAATTATATGTGTAGGTGTAACAAGAAAACTTTGCATCACAAATTATCTGTGATTTATATATATATAATATATGTTTTCCATTCCTAGAAGATTTTGTTGTGTATGTTAGAAATATAAAAATTTAATTGCAGGAAAATTAAAAGATGTAAGGTTGTAATCATTTTATTTTTGTTATTGTTTGTTTAAAGTCTAGAGAATTGAAATGTTTATTATTCATTTTTTTATTGCATGTTTCTGTGATGGTTTATATCAAGATTAAGTGTTTTTTTAAAAACCGGTTTTTTTTTTAAATTTGGAAATTAAATTTTGTAATTTTAGCACTTATTTTCAACTCACAGTTACATCTAACTGTTGGTTATTGATAAACTAAAAAGACAGGATTAAGTTAAATTTGAATGATCATAATTGCCGTTTTGTATAAAACTGTTTCTGAAAGGTTTTATTAAACTTCTTTTTTTTTTTATAAACAAAATTATTTTTTATGTCAAGATAGAAATATCAACTTAATTTCATTTTAATAAAAAAAATATATATATATACTTTAAAAAATATATAATGCTGACTAAACTAAATATTCATTTAAAACAAATTTTATCAACATTTTATATACATTTTTCCTTTGTAACATATAATATTAATTACATGTAATTTTCTGTTGATTCATTTATATATCTATTTATATAGTTAATATTCAAAAACCGGTTTTTCAAAAGTCATTTTAAAGATAAATAATTTCTACAGCATAAAATCTGTTTATTCATATTCTTTGTTGATTTGTATGTTTTGTTTTATTTTCGTTGATTTTGAAGATATTTTTACAATTTTATGTGGAACAATGTTTTTAAAAACTACCTCTGTATAGTGTAGTGAAACTATATTTTGGTACAAAAAATAATTTTCACCCAAAGTTCAAAGAGCAAAATGTTAATTGTACATAAAAGAGAGGTATGATACATAAAGAAAATATTGCATGTTTCTGTATTTTCTTGTCATTTTCTGTATAATGTTGATATTGTGTGCTGATAACATACTCACTTTTTCTATTTCTTGTCATTCATTATCTTGAATTATTCATTACATTATAGAGTAAATAATTTAATGACAAGTCTGAATCAGTTTTTATGTTATTGAGGGAGAAGAGTATCATGCACATTGTCTTTCATAATAAAGCCATTTGTTTGATTTATTAAAAAATTATATATATTAATTAATATTGGAATGTTATGCTCCTTTTTTTTCCTTCAGAACTTCAGTTGACTCTTAAAGCCATATTTTTTCAAAGTGGGGTTAACATTTCAAATCAAATAAAAGCAAGCTAATTTAGTAAATATTTTTTTCCACAAAATGTTTTTTTTAAACCATTTATTTCGCTAACAATTTTGAAATGCTTGCATATTGATCATTTGCAAGTTATAATTTTGTGCTGCTTGTATAGGCTTCATAGAAATATTTCAAAAAAAAAAAAGAAGAAGAAAAATACAATTTTCATTCTTTGTTTAATCATCACCATGATTATTCAAGCAAATCTTAAGTGATGCTAATATCTTTTTTTTTTTTTTCTTCATATGTGGTTGGACATAAATGTTTATTGGTAGGCAACAGAGACTATTTTAGTGGATATCAACATTTCTATTTTAGTACTTGGCTACTTCGGTTTAATATGGCCAATATCTTTTTACAATTTTTGCATATTCATTATTGGTTCAAGTATGATTCATTAAATTTATTCTGTACTATTAAGTAAACATCTATTAAGAATGTCACTCTTTATAAAACAATGAAATAATTAATTTCATTGATTTTTTTTTTATATATGCAAAGACTTGACAGTAACAGGTGGATTTAACTTAGAGTACTCTAAAAGTATATATAATATATAATACATTTATAATATATAATACACATATATAATACATTTACATTTGAACCAGCTCTCATTAAGTTTTAAATTTATTATATTTAACTTGCTTCTAACAAGTGAAACTAAATTTTGATTAATAATGAACTGTGTTTTATCATTACCTTATTATGTAATTTTAATTTGCTTAAGTTATACTCCTAATTTAAATAGTACTTTGACATGATATTGAATGCATTATAAATATTGTCAAAAGAATTCATATTATTCAATTATATTCATTAAATTTTAAAAAATTGTAAATAACTTCTAAGAAAAATTATTTTTGGTATTATTGTCAAATATTTTCTAACTAACAGTCAGTGTGGTATAATCTTAAAGAAAGAAAGAATAAATTTAAATATTAAAGATGTTTTGAATTTTTCAATGTTTTAAATTGTAGATTAAAACAAAATCGAATTCATTCTAAACCTTTCCAAATATTATAGCTTTCTTTATTCTTAGTAATCATTCATTATAATTTGAAATTTCTTTTATCATATGCACTCAAATTCTTGACAAACTTTGGAATTGCCAATATGCAATTCAAACTGAAAATGGAACTTGTTTTCAATAAAAATACCAAATTATAACATACCAATACATATTTCATTAGTTTTTCTTTGGCAGCTATTTTGATATTTTAACAGACTTTAAAAATTCTGGTTATACATTAAATTTATATAATAAACATTTATATTTTTTAATTGCCCCATGTTAAACTTGAAAATATAACATGAAAAATCAATGTTTATCTTTTCTTATAATTTATGTTAATTTTAATTTTCTGAATTATTAATTAAGATTAAATATTTAATTTTTCTTTTTAAAACTGTATCTGTTATTTACCCTGCTTCTTATGATGCTTTTGCTTTCACAATAATATTTAGAATTGCTGGAAAATAATAGTTTTCTCCTAGTAGAATAAGATTATATTGTACAATACCTTCACTTTTTGTTAATACGATACCTTTGTTGTACAATACCTTTTGTTAAATATTTTGAATTCTGTATGTTACCTTGATAAAGATATTGTAGCAATATTGCTTGGCATTTTGCGCTATTAAGGTTTTATTGTTTTCAAGGCTGAAGATAAGACTTTTAAAAAGTTCGATAAATTGGGAGGAATAACCTAACAATTATGTAATGCTTTGAAGTGGATCCCTTCTCCTCTTAAAGACAACCAAAAACATTTTGTGGTTTATTTCATATTTTCGATCTGGAATAGCGCCGGTTTTTAAATATATTCATACTTTAGTTTTGCAAAAAAATTATCCGGATGATATTAAACAAATGTTAAGATATCTCATCCTTAAATTAAGTTTTTTTATTATTACGTACAAAAATGGCACACTAGATTTGCAGTGACTGGTCAGATCTCTAATTTTTCAAATGCATTTACATTGCGTCTGCGAAGTGTTAGTAAATATAATATTCATAAACAAAAAGGTTGTAAAAGCAAGCACAGTAAACCATAAAAACGTGAGTTGAAAATTTATATATGCACAATTCTCTGTATTGATAACAGGTATTACTAAATCTTGTGTAATATCGGAAATTCGACTGGTCATAGTCAAGATTGAAGTACTCCCGATCTGCCGCTGCAATCAGGGTAATCCAAATTACTGCCGTCATAGCAGCAGAAAGTAAAAAATTGAGATTAATATTTTAAGAAACACGGCCGAGGTACATTGGTCATTAGAAGGGGTAATTCCAAGGAAGCAAGAGGCTGGTTATTTCTAAATGAATTTCTCGCCCTCGTACCACCCTCTCCCAATTTTATAATCAGCTGTGAATCGGGGTTTTTGTGGCCCTAATCAGAGCTCATAAAGAAGGCAGCTTTTAACAAGGAGGTCAGTTTAGTTTCAGATTTCAGCGCATTTTTAGTTTGCTAATATTTATTTTAGTTTTAATTTTTATTTTTTTAACTTTTTGAATATGGATTGTATATCACTTGCGCTCACTCATTAACTAGTGTTATATGCTCTCAAGCATTAAAATGGCTGCCATATTATGAAGTTTATCTTTGTATATAAGATTTGGCGCATTGACAACGAACTACACAGAATAAACAATCAATATCAATGTGAGAATGACACTCCGTGTCTCTGATAGCGGAATGGAGTTTTTGTGAAAAAAATGCCGATGACCCTAATGATTGCTCTTTTGAAACGAACGACTAATAATGCTGCGTTTTAGAAGAGTTTTGAAAATAATAAATAAAATGAGCTTCTAAAATTTATTAAAAAAGAAAACATTTATAATTTTACATTTATAATTTACAATTTATAATTAAACATTTATAATAAAAATTATAATTTTGATATACATAATATTAATTTAATTTAATAAACTGAAATATAATTTTCAAATTTAATCTCTGCATCTTGCAAATTTAATTTTTATAACTTGCTTAATTTATTTAATAGAGTGAATATGCAAAAACTATTTTATTCAAATTTAAATGGATTAAAAGATTTTGTAGTGCATGTAACATATCTTCTAAGTGGCAAACTATGAAGAAATTTACATCAGTTGTTAAAGTGGTTAAAAGCGTGAAAAAAAAGACCGTTTAATACCATTATCATAGAAAATGCTATATTAATGTATAAATGAAAGAATATGGAATTACGTTCTTAAAATGATTAGTGCTCAACATAATTTCAAAGATTTACATTTAAATGTAAATAAATATTATGGATTTCTTAGTTAACTTCTATCTCTTGTATGAATTGAAAGTATTAATTTATCATCTACTATTAATTAAATTGTGTTGAAAACTTCAACAAAATTATCAATTTCATAGTTATTTAAAAAATTACAAACAATTAAATAAGATATTTGATTCATTAGAACTTTGAATAATAACAAAATCAATGCAATTTTTGTAAAATAATTGCATCATTCAAGTCCTGATTTAAATTGTGTGGCATCAAAACTATGTAAGCTAAGAACATTCATTAAGTTCGCCTCAAATGTTTTCAACTTTCTTCGTTTAAATTGTTGGAATTCGTTCCAAAAAGTTTGAAAATATGCAAGTCTTTTAATTATTTAAAATATCTATTGGCTTTTTAATTCATTAGAATAAATAATTATTTGCTAAGAAACAAAAATAAAATTAGTGGATCCTTTAAATTTCAATTTAAAGTATTTTCTTTCTTGAGTAGCCAAAAACAAAAGTCGCGATTGTGTTATCAACTTATATACTATGCAATTTATTCTTTTCTATGCTCCGAGAACATTTTTCTTTAAAAGTAGTTTCTTTTTTTCAGTGCGCTCTTGTGCCTCAACAGAAAAGGACATTCTACTCCAACGGATTTAACGTGCTTCAGGTATACTTATTCGGCGATCCATCGATAGAATCAAGCATCGAACCTTGAATCTTACAGTATCGAAATAATAAGTGAACGTCAAATCAGAAAAAATCATCTCTGTCGTCTTAGTTAAGAAATTTATATCGTGTTAGTTGAAGACATTCTTCGATTGACATTAAGATTTAAAAAAAAAAAATCTTTCTCACAAAACATTCGATTTCAGATTTCGAGATCCATTTCCAAAGAACCCTTGGAGTAATGGTAAAAAAAAAAAAAAAAAAAAAAAAAAAATCTAATTCGAAATTTTGATGAATTTAAACGTTTCAGTAGCTCCAAGATTCAGGAAACCATTTTTAGAATAATGCCAGTCAATGAAGTCGATTACTTAAAATCTCTTTGAGCTAACCGGATGAATTATGGCATATAATCTTAATACCAAATTTGTAGTTTCTATTTTTATATATATCAAAATTCTATAAAATTTTAAACGAAAGCCATTCAAAAGAACTGCTTCCCGAGAACAAGATAACATAATTTCAAAAAGAAGAGAGCTAGATGGATAAAATTTGATGCACAAAGTTAACGTCTTAAGTTTAGATACATGTCAAATTTGAAACCAATCCGTCAAGGATTTGACTATCTGTCGGTCTGTTCTTCTGCATATGAATTCGATGATTCCAAAACATAGCAACTTAAGTAAATGAAATTCGGTTCAAAGTTTTAGCATCTAAAGTATAGATCTTTATCAAATTTTCAATGATATCTTTCAGAGGTTTGCGCGTCTATCGGTTAATACTTCCACATACATGTAAATGCGTTAAACTCATAAGTGCAATGAATTAAATATATGAAATTTGGTATTTTGCGAATTTAATTGTAGCTCGAAGTCAAATTTTGGTTTCAAACAATCGGATAAAAACCAGCCCAAAATAAATATTCAGTTTTCTGATACTAGTGCATTAACCGTATCTCAGTTATTAACCGCCTAGAAAAATCACTCACTCTATTAGGCTGTTTGCGTAGCTATTGGTCGCCAGTGGCAAGTAATTGCGAATACGCAAAGTCGTTTATTAAAGAGTATCCGAGAAGACCACTCGCACTGTCTAAAAATAACAATAAAATTCAATAGACGAGATACGGTTAAAATCTATCGAGGTCCCCAGCATTAAATATCTTAAAGTATGTGTGGAACATTAAAAAAAAAAAAAATGCTGCGCTTCGAAACTGAGCATTAGTGAGATATCGCTTAGGTAGTTCTTTGAGACACGCAGCAGGCATTTCGAAATCATTTTAATATCATATTTTAAGATCCAATATCATTAAATTGCAATATTTATAGCAACAAATCAGGAACTCGGGGGTTTGGTGATAACTTCTAGGCTTCGAGATCCAGACTCGAAAGCGATTTCACCTAAAAAAAAATACCATGTAGACGAGTCTGGTGCGCATCAACAAGGCATCGAATGTTTTAGAATAAATGCTGGAAGTCGAGTCCTAATGAAGCTATCGCCAACATTTGAGGTCTTTCGTTTTTGCCACCAAATGGTCGTCAACTTTGTCCAAAGCCGGTGAGCATCTTTTTTATCCAGCAGTTTAATTACATTCATGTAAAAGCACAATTTGATTGGATTATAAGGATGCAATCTTGCCTTGTGCATAAATCTGATTATACCCAAAGTGCTTATATATTTGGATTAAAACAAAACAGAGTGAAAATGAAAGCATTTTCATTTTGCGGAATTAATTGACAGAGCGGGGTCCTGTATCTCGCACGGTTCGTACATTCCTCGGACCGGCCCTATTTCTTACTTTAGTTTAATCTTTGATATATATACAATTACTTGAAAACTACACCATAAAATCCACTTTTTGCCAACAATGATGCCTTGATGTTCCTTTCGAAAATAATCTGAATTTTTATCGTCATTCAGGTAAGTCTGATTGTTATGTCAATTAATGTGAGAGAATCAAATGGCAATTTGCAACTCAGTATCCTTCTAATAGTTGAGTGAATCCTTTATTTGCAGGGGCAATACAAAAAGAAAAAAAGCATGATAACAGACTTTTTTTTAAATTTAAAAAGTGCATTTGGGGGCCTTTTTTTTCCTTGGTAGGAAATGATTTGAATGTCTCAACGTTTCGACGATACAGGAAACTGCTGCTGAAATTGATCACTAACCAAAGCAATAAACAATGCTATAGAAACGACTTGGCAGGTTAAAAAATAGATTGCAGAAGGGGAATGGGGGAAATGTTTAAATACGATCAGATATCTGCTTACTCGGATATTATTGAAACTGCAGAACTTTTAAATCTTTATTCAATGGTAAAAATCTCCTATGATTTTAAAACTGAAAAAAGGTAATTAATTAGCCGAAAATAAATATAAAGAAATTTAATTTAAAATAACTATTCAGCAAGTTTGTTCAAAGTTTTCAAATGAATTATATTTTCTTAGTGATACTTTATTACAAATAATAGAATTTAATTGAAAAAAAATGTCATCCCACGACTTCATAATTAATTTTCGTGTAATTATTTAAAGTTGCAGAGTCAAGAATCGTCCTCTTCATCTGATCTTTATTCAAAATTAAAAGATTTTCCATAAAGTAATGCTCGCTGTACTTCAAAATAAGATGTTAATCTAACTCAATTCATATTAATTAAATTAATTAATAATTCCATATTTCTTTGAGTATGCGTATCTTTTCCAAATAAACATAGTCTTATTGTAGTTTCCAAAGCAAAATTAAATATATGCGATTTTTTTTGTCTGTCATATTGTAGAAATATCTACTTATTGTTATACATGTCTTTTTATCAAACACAATTATTTTTTTATTTATTTCTAAAGACACGTAGCATTGCATTCAAATTAGAGATTTTGTTAAACCTCTGTAGCAGCATTATAATCAGAAATTGTTATTTTCAAGATAATATTTTAAAAAATTGTTAAGATAACTAAGCAATTGTGTTGTCAAGCTTTGAGTGCAAGTAAAAGTAAATATTTCAAAATCATGAAAACATATCTTGATGGGTTCTTAAAATTTCTACTATCTTTCAATTAATCAAAAATGAAATGCAAATTTGTCGAAATTTGTTGTGACGAATACTTTGTTTTCAAAGGATGTATGCTCCTCATTTTGTTTTACATTTTAGGGGAGAAAATTCAGACAAAGAGAGAGAGAGAGAGAAAACACGCATTAAAAATTTTTAGTTTTTGGAACAGAACATTTAACAAACACTTCTCTTTAAAATATTTCTGTTGAATACCCCTTCTCAACTTTGGATATTGGGAATTGCTACTACTAATAAAAATGAATACGGGTATGCATGTCTGTGTGTGTGTTGGCATTTGATAGTTTGACCCAAACTACAAAATTAGGAGCATATGTATCTTGTAGGGTAAGAATGCGCACCACGAAGCGATTTTTTTAAAATTTTATTTATAATCTTAATTTATTAAAAATTAAGAGAAGTTTTGTCGCCTTTCTGAGAACTGAAAATATTATTGTACAAAATTTAATTTTAAACTATTTCAAAATTTTACAAATTGTCTGTTTATTAATATCAATTTAATAATCGTACAATTTTTTTCTGAATTTTTAAAATTATTATTAATATTTGACTAATTTCCACCATTGCATTGCATAGCTGTTCTGAAAATCAAATCGTTTTCATTGTTTCATAAAATACTGAATCTTGCGATTCCATTTTGTTTTTGAAAACTGATTTGCCGATTTGAGGGAATTGAGTGTCACGCAGTGCTTGAATTCAAGGTTTTTAACCACCGGTCAAAATAGGTGAATAGAGTCATTCTATGGCAATGAGATCACTTAGTAAGTTTTTGAAAACTAAACAAGAAGAGTTCTGCTTAAAACCGTGCGGTTTACAAGTCAAATAAAGCCGGCGTCCTGGCATAGGGGTAGCGCGTCCTCCTCGTGATCTGGGCGTCCCGGTTTGGGCATGGTTGTTCTTTCGTTGTTCTATCTGTGAGATGTGTGAATGTGCCCTCCTGTAGAAAGGGGTTGTGCAAGCGAATGAGTGATGCGTGAGTAGCTAAGTCGTACTCTTGGCCCTAGTTGGCGCTACTATAGAAACGAGACGCACCCCCTCAGGCTTAAATTCGGCTGTCTCTGACAGCGGGGCTTGTCCGTGGCAAGTGCCATAATTACAAACAAACAAACAGTCAAATAAAAAAAAATGAAGATACAATGTTGCAAAATTTTAGAAGATAGATAAATCGCACATTTATGATTTTAATACCCTGTAATGTAATGGGACTGGTCTCTATAGGAAAGATTTATGAACTTAATGAACTGAACGCTTGAAAAGGAATTAATATGGTTTTAATAACTGACAGTTTGTGGGAATCATGGACATTATTTCTAAACGATTTAACTGAAATTAAATATAGCGAATGTTCCCAGTTAACTAGCAGGTCATCAAAGGTGACTAGTATTAAATAATCAGTAGCAGTGCCAATACATCATTATTCATATGTATTTCGTAGTTTTTGAGAATGTGAAAATTCTATAATATTAACTAGAATACAATTTTTTTAAATAAATTTCTATTATAATATCTGACAATAATCACAATTTCATAGATATATTCTTACATTTTGTCTCGTAATCTCATGGAATACAATGTGATGTAGTAGTTGCTAAAAAAAATATATAATCTTAGTAAAGGGTGATCCCAAAATTAACGATAGATTTGAATTTGCCACCATTCGTACAATAAAGTGTTGGCAATCCTATTTAAAAAAGCCATTTGACAGATGATAGTTTAGAGTTAGTAAAAATGGAGAGTTACATGATAGAACAGCATGTTTTCAAAATTGAAAAATATTTCAAAAATAACAAAAGTCTGGCTGCCACAGTTAGAAAGTTTGAGAATTGGCCTCCTAGATCGCGTGACCTAACCCAATCGGACTTCTTTTTATGGGGTTATTTAAAGTCAAAATTCTATGCCAACAAGCTTACAAGCACACGTGCATTGATTGAGGAAATTCAATGCTACATCAAAGAAATTCAGCCACATTTATGGAAAATGCTCATGGAAAATTTTGACAAAAGAGTGCCATGTGTCATTTGCCTTATGTGTACATAACCCTATTCTGTGTACTTTAAGATTCGATAAAAAATATAACAATTTAAAGAGAAAAAATCTCTTTTTTATTTAATTCAAATCTTGAGTTTGCACGTTGTTTTATGGTGTAACGCTGCATTTTTACTAATCCTAAACTATCGGTTGTCAAATGGTTTTTTTTTAATATGGTTGCCAACATTTTATTACACGAATGGTAGTAAATTCAAATCTTGAATTAATTTTAGGACACCCTTTATAAATATTATTATGCACATTTTGTCAAGTCTGCCACTTAATTTTATGCTTTATGTAGTGTTGATTATTAATTTTATGGTAGATAAAACAAGGACTTGCTTGGCAGATAAAACAAGGTAAATCTGATTTTCCATTGAGACAGACACACTGATTGCGGTTATGATGCCTATAATGGAATCAAAACTCAGTGAAACAACTAGTTATTTAACAATGTCAAAAAATATAGAACTGATAAGATTATTTAGATAATGTCATTTCCGACAAAACTAATTTTCCAACCTGGATATAAAAACAAGTTGCCTATGCACTGAAGGATTTTTTGTATCGGATCACCATCTTATATAATGTACTGTGTTTGGGTTATCATTGCTTTTATTTCATTTCCTTTTATGTAGTATTTTATTCCTTTGTTCTTTTGGAAAGTTCAATTTCCATTTGAGTATAGTATTTGATATCGCCATAATAAAGTACTGAAGGTTAGCCTATTATAATGGTTTTCCTTACCAGAGGTTAATTGTGGAATTTTATGCTATTGCAAAAGTCGTTGCATGTTTGTAAATGTTGGCAGAAGTTTCTCAAGAATCAAACCTTTTGTTTGTTTTTCAGTACTTTTATCGGACTTGATTTATTTCGTGTTTGTAATGATGAAAATTCGATTTCGATTTTTTTTTCTCCTCACTTCAAAATACAATAATAAGACTATCACAAGCTACAATAATAAGACTTTTGGCAATTGTATATTATCAATGACAAATACGCTATTTTGTTATTGTTAAAACTTAATGAACAGTTAATGGATTAATTTAACTCATTTTTGTTCCAGACAAGTGGCGACACTACGAGTTCAATAAAAATTTAATTACAAAAGCTTAGAATATTTATAACAGATTACATATTAAAAACAGAAAATTTTTAAAAGAATAAAATTTTTACCTTTTAATATATTAATAAAAATATTATTAGTAAATTTTATAATTTTTCAATGCATTCAGAAATTATCAAGGAATAAAGATATCCTGTTAGTAATGAAAATACGCATTTAATTCGTATTTACCCTTAAGACAAAATAGGGCATTAAAAAATGCTCAGAACGAAAGAGTTTAAGGTAATTTCTAAAATAATGTCCATTTCTCTGATAGTAATGCACTCTAATAAATAAATTGCACAACTGATTGTGACGATTAGAGCCGGTCTGTTTTTTTTACCTAACTTCAAATAAATAAATTATCTAAAATTTCTATCGAAATTATTTGTGGTTTGTTCAAATCATTTTCCTGCATATTAAGAGAAAGCACTTTGCATTTCTACGTGAAGATTATATTCTTTATGATGGGTTTTTCATTGTTGAATAATGTCTAAAAGAATATTCTTTAAACAAAGAGGAAAACCACTTTTTGATAATTTTTCAGTATTTTAAATAGTATTATTTTCATACAATGAATAATCTGTGAACTTTCAATTTAATTATATGTGTATGAAATGTAATTTATTTGAATTATTATGCAATTCTCATCATTTGGAAAATAATCGTGTGACTTATCGAAAATAATTACATAAACTTTAAAGATCTGAAATGAAATTATAGGAGCTGATAATAGCTCCTGCATTACGAGATTAAATTAAATATATAGTTATTACAATTAATTTTTCACGAATAAATAATCACATTAAGTCAACAATTTTTTGAGTTGAAGGGGAAAAGTTTGTAGCAAACAGTTATTTAAGAGCAGTCATTGGAAATTAATTACGAGTTTTCCCACCATCTTTTTTCCGAGAAAGCTATTTGGAAAATAAGACTTAATTATTTTCATGTGCAACATGAAAACTACAAAAACTTACAGTAAAAGTTATTTTGGAAATATCATTAAATGTTTATTACAAGTATATTTCAAACTCGTTTTAAAAAATCCAATAAAATCTACAACATAAAAACAAATACATTTCAGTTATATCACCAAACTACTTGATTGATATTGTCAGAAGTATTGTCATTTAATGTCTAAAAATCTTTAATTAATGTATTTTGTTATATATCTGTAGTAGCTCCGAAACTATGATTTTTTTTATTTAATTTATTTTGTGTTTGCATACTTGTGATTAAATTTCTGATTCCCTTCCTTACTTACTAGAGGTTTAAAAATGTTTTTTCTTTTATATACTTGATGACAATACACTATTATAATATTTTCAGAACTTAATCATTAGCAATTTAATTTAATTTTGATTCCATGGCCATCTGGAGTAAATGAGAAAGAGACTAATTTCAAAAATTCTATAGTATTTATAATACCAAATTGTAAAACAATGAGTTGAAAATAATTAAAATAAGAAATTTCTACACTTTTTAGTACTCTAATGCAAATGTATTAATTTTTTTTAAAAATATTTGGATTTTTTTTATAAATGCTATTACATGATTACCTATTCCCTAATAAAAATTACACAAACATTTTCTTTTACATTCTTTTCAGAGTTATGTAATATTCTGTTCATATTAACTTTATAAGAAGCTAGAGAAAATATCTTGCCAACTCTTTGAGATTTTTTTGGCCCCGGTAGCCTGGTGTTAAGGTCTCGGAACCGGAGGGTTTCAGGTTCGAAACCCTATTGCATCGATGAACCGTTGTGTAAGCCGATTTGGTGCACATTAAATCCATCAGAGCTAAATGTCCTCCAGCTGGTGTGGTGTGGAAATTTGGAGAGGGTATGCTAGCTCAGGTGTCGTCCTTGTCATCTGACCGCGGTTCAAAATTACGAGGTCTGTGACAAAATAGCTCTAGTTTTGCTTTAAAACGGAACATTAATATAACTAAACTAAACTGAACTATGATATTAAATAAAGATAAATTCTGAGATTGAGTGCATATGTAAATTAAAGCCCATTCTACTGGAATAGAAGAATATTTCATTAAAACGATTTACTGACACAGAAGAAATTATCGGGAGTGCTTCCTTCCTGAACTTTCTTTCCAATATTCTCTTCCTTTTCGTTTCCCTTAATAAGTCTGCTTCCATTGAAGTTATAGCAAAATTTAAGGATGAAGATGATAAATTTCGAAATCCACAAGTGGGAATGTTCGCAAAACTTTTACATTTCGTTGTATAATTTAGAAATAAGAGGATGAATTTTGTATTCTTCCTCTCCGAGAATTGGACTAAATTTTTGTGTACAATTTTGGTCACAAATCCACATACTAAATTTCCTTTACCTGCGTCTTTGCTATTTTGAGTAATCGATCTCATATACATGTGAGCATGCAGACCGACAGACGTTCGCCGTCTTGACAGATGTGATCTAAAATGTAACGCATGTACCAAATCTATGTATCAAATTTCATCTATTTACCTTATTTCGTTTTTCAGATATTTTTTTTTACAAGTACACGAATAAACAAAATTTTCTTAGAAGTACAAAAAAAAAAAAAAATTATGTGAGGATCACATATCAGATTTCATTATTCTGACTCAATGCTTTTTTAGCTATCATATTTATAGACAAACTAACATAATTCCAAAACTGTATTTTGGGGGACTTAGGAAAGTTTAAAATATGGAGAAATCCTGAAGTCAGATTTTCGAATAATTGCAACATATTTTGTTTGCATACAAGGAAATGAAAATTGAATATTTTCTCCCCTTGGCTATATCATATTCTTCCACATAAGACTCAAAAATAGTTTTGGTGTCGTCAATTTTACTTTTTCAGATATATGGATTGAAATAATTTTCGCGCATTTTATAATTAAACAAGCATTAATATTTCAACATTAGCATATCATTTCACTAATTATTATAAATTACTGATCAGAAACAACCAATACTTAAACCAGTTCTTCCAAATGAATAATTATGTTTCATCAGAAATCAGTTCAACCTTTCATTGTATCTTAACTTGAATAAATTATTTAATTAATTTGAATTTTAACTAATCAGCGAGAGTATTTTCCCATGAATATCTCACACTTCAAGAATCAATATGTTTTGTGTTTTATTTCGTCTGCATTTCAGAGAAACACGCATTTGGAGCATCTTTCCTTTGATCGAATGAGATGAAAATTGGCTCTTTTCAATGTAAAAGCCACATATCAATTTTTATTTATTTAGTTTAATTCAAATTTTTGCTATCACTTTCATATGCACGCAAATAAGTAGATAAAGGATTTGGTCAAAAATTCTACAATCACAATGCTGGTGGTAATATCATAGGCCAAACTTCAATCAACATGGTGGTGACATCATGGACCAAATTTCAATAATCATACTCCCTGTGTTCTTGAGTAATTGTGTTCTCACTCATTCCTTTAGTTCTTTCTAATTTTTTACGACTTTCACAAGTACGTGAGTAGGCCGATAATGAATTTGGTCAAAAGTATGCTATCACAGTCACAATGCTGGTAATGACATCATAAGCCAAATTTCAATGATCATACTCCTTGTGTTCTTGAGTAATTGTGTTCTCATGTTATTCATGTAGTTCGTTTTAATTTCTTTCTATCACTTTCACAAACACGCGAGTAGGCCGATAATGGATTTGGTCAAAAATATCATAATCACAATGCTGGTGGTGAAATCATAGGTCAAATTTCAATGACCATACTCCTTGTGTCCTTGAATAATCGTGTTCACACGCACGCAGATGGAATCACTTTTTGATGATCAATTTCATTTAAAATTTATTAGAATTCTACAGTTTTAGTATGAAGAACATATTTCAAATATCATTCTTACAGCTCGTTACGTCTTTGAACTACTGTTTTCACAGACAGATTGGCTGATTGAATACGTAATTTTTAAAATATGTTTACTTTTCGCTTCTACAAAAGGTCTAGAAGACCGAAAGTCTCAAAACTTCGAAATGGAATTTTTTTTAAAAACCAGAATACTTTCTATGTGCATTTTATACATGAGATGATAAAAAGAACTAACAATTCTGGGACTCGTACTGAAAGATTAAATATATATATGTAAGCATTATTTTATGTGAAGCAGGATGCAGTTTTGAAGACAGTGAAGAGACTTGCTATTTCGTGACGTCGTTTTATTTCATTTTTAAGAAGCAGGCATATGTACAAGCGACACAGAAAAGGAATGAGGAAAAAGCTCTCGGACATTTTATCCCTGGTCTTATATAACCTATGATTTTGACAGGGAAAACATTTCTTCATGGTGCTAATATATTACGAGATTTCGATAGGGATTTTCGTTACACGCGCGGAGAAGGCAGGGGAAACACAGAGAGATTTTAAAAAAGAATTTGCCTCATCAGCGGTATTTTGCCTCTTCATGCAGAGTGTGGGAAAGTTAGACTTTTAGCTGATTCTGCAATTTAACAAAGCTTCTATTGAATTAATTAAGTAGAGACAGTGGAATTGGATCACGAAATAAGAGAATATTTTAGAATAATGTTACTATGGGCTAAATTAAGATAAAATCTTGAAAATTAATTAAATGGAAATTAGAGTTAAAATATCATTATATATATATATATATATATATAATAAAAATTTCGGAAGAAAATTTTCAAGAAGTAAATTTTTGGCATTGTTACTTTTCTTTAAATTTACGACAACAGAATAATAAATAAAAACCTTAATTGTTTGACAAGGAGGAAAGACCTTCGACAGGCAATTTCAATCACTATTTTATCATTTCAATCATTGAAATATCACTGACTTCTCGCAAAATGCAACAAAAAATCTGTCCCGCCACACGCCTCACGGTTCCGAAAACAATTCCCAAGCGTTAGTTCTGATCGAGACTTTGTTGCAAAAACCACGAGAATCAATTGCCATTTCTTTTTCAAAATCTGATATGCATATCGGCAGGTATGCATGAAGCTGGTGGCCTTATCTCTCGAATGTCACAATAAATCAAGATTAAAGAACAGAAGAAAAAGAGTAATGCTTCAATGCATGGATATATTTCACGATATCTTCGCTGATTATCTTTTTTTATTTATTAGGTTTTATGCGCATCGTCTAGTTAGTTGGCACTAGTGATTCAGTGCGTATTTTTGCATTAGAATCACACAAGCATAAAAATATTTCGATATTTTTAAAGAGAAATACTTGAGTGGATTTACATATATAATTTTTAATAAATTAAGATTTGAAATATTTATTAGATTAATAAGATATTATGCAAATGGCAAAATATATAAATCCAGAAGAGCGATTAAAATATGATTAATTTAGTTTAATGCACATGTTTTTTGAAGCGATGAGAATATTATTTTCAGATGAAGCTTATAATTTTGACCTTTGGTCAGATGAGAAGGATGACATCCGGTTTGGAATTTTCCACACAATTTCCATATCAAACTATCTCAAAACAATGTTTGACCTCGATGGATTTAATTAGCAATGTCGCGTAATTGATATCGACAGACACTATGGAATTTGGAAGGCGTTGACCTTTTTGAAGCTACCTTTCTCTCTCGATGCTGAGACTGCTAAAATTAGAAAGAAGATCTGAAATCTTTATAACAGAATCAAGAGAAATTAGTTCCGTCCCTACAGTTTGATTTAAGTTAAATCTGGATTTTTAAAAATTGTTGACTATTGGATGTTATTGTTGCATATGTGATTCAGTGGTTTATGAGTTTATAATTTGCTTTTTCAATTATTTATTAAGTTATATAATTTTTGAAGCAGATTCGTGGCCGAAGAGTGAGAAGACACTTTGTATTTTTAACTTTGTTTTATTCCATTCCGGGAGGCATGATTTATGTACTAGCAGAAGCGACGAGCACATTACCACAGAAGGACACAAAAAGAAACGAGGGAAAAGAAATGAAAAATTTATCCCTGTGATTATATACTGTGAGATTTTGATAGGAATTTCCCTACATGTGTTGACCCAGGTAAGTGAATCATAGGGATCTTTTAAAAAGAATTTGCTTGGATGACAGTTTTTTATCCTTCAATCGGAACGTGGGAACTGCCGATTTAAGCACTTTTTAAAAAAAAAAAAAAGCTTCTGTTGAATTAATTAAATAGAAAAAGTGGAATGGGATCAGGAAATAGGAGAATATTTTAGAATGAAGTTAATATGGGCTAAATTAAGCTAAAAAGTAGGAAATTAATTAAATTTAAATTAGATTTTAAAATATCATTACATACACACTTTTATTTTGGGATATGCTATTCCTCGACTCCTATGTCTGTCCTTTCCTGCCACACAATTATGGCAAGGCTTACATCTAATATCAAATGACGCTCAACAGCGCCATCTGGGTGAACAAAAATCTGTAACAGACGGAGATCTCCTATTCTCATTAATATGGAGGCAATCAATTTGATAATCCATTTCACACAATGGGAGAAGATCTGATACAAAAATTTTAAAGTAGTGGGCTTGTGAGATGAAATCTGGTATGTGATCTTAATACCAAATTTGTAGATTTGTATCAATTGATCTTTGATGAATTGATTTCGAAGCCAAGATAGCAAATAGGTAACTGGTCATCAATTAAAATCTGAAATAATCAAAAATGCAAAACATCTAACATAAAAAGAATTCTCCTCTCTCCCACAGTTTGGTGTAAATAAATTAATTGGGAACTTTTAAAGGTAGACTTTCTGTTTTTAATGTATGATTAGTTTTTCAGTTGAAATTTTTTGACACAAGAATCAGCCTTTTCAATACTGCATCATTCACATGTTAATACATAAAATTAATGAGATTCATAAAGTTTTTTAAGAGACATAGACTAATGAAGTCTGTGTCAGACTAAGGAAGTCTTTAATGAGACACAGACTAATGACTAAGAAGATCTAAATGAAATTCAATTTCAATACACATATATAATACAGACAGAGAGTAAAATAAAAAGATATGTTAAATTCAAGTACAAATTGGCTTTTAAAAAATTAGAAGAATATTTGGTTGGCATTTTTTGCCCACCAAGTTTTGCAAATATGAAGATTATAAACGGAAACAGTGATCGCGATGAAATTTAAAAGGAAAAACAATTAATTAAAATGTGATTTACGGTAAAATCAGTATGACACGTGGGAGACCTCTCTCTAAAAACGAGGTTTTGAATAAAGTAAATCAGTTTTATACGAAGGCAAATAAGTTTGGAATGAAACTCTCGTACTCTCATAAAACAATGGAAGGCTGGATGGAATATAATTTGTAGTAGATCTGTAAATCCCATGTTTAGTATCAAGCAAATTGAGGATTTCTTAACATCGAAATATTGGTATTCCTAAGACAGAAAAGATGAAACAGAGTTGGCAGTTTCATGACTAGTAAATGCCTATGCGACTCGAAACTCAGCAAAAATTTATATTAAATAATTTCTTCTGAAAATGCCATAGAGCGTTCACCATTTCCTAGACAACTTGATGCATTCAGTTGCCGTAGAAGGAAAGTATTTCTAACGCACTCAAGTAAAAATTATAAAATTAAACTGAGTGAAAAAACAAAAACAAATTTCTTGAAGTTCAATAAATTCCAATAAATGCAGAGCAGAAGTTGGTGTGATCAAATGATAATGTTGTGACTTAACAGCTCTGAATTTTTTCACCAGATCACTAAGCAGATATTTAACTTTGTATATACAATAACATCTAGGAGGGATACCTTAAATCGGCTACTTCGACCCGCCCGAAGGCACACGGAAAATTCTGAATGACCGGACCGCCGCAACAGCAACACTGGCGGGAACTGTGGTTGATGCTGCCACGGGATAACGATTCCCTTGTGAAGTACGCCCCGCCATACATGGAAGAAGTAGACACCCATCTTTTTATGTACCCATCAGGGTGGCGAGAATCAACTACCACACCAGAAGCTTCTCATCCCTTAATTACGATTTGCCTCCCCCCGGGGGGATACATCTTGGAGGGATACATGCATAGCAAATATTCTTTAGAATCCAGATTGGAAGAAGAACTTTTCTTAGCATGAAATCAAAAGTTTGCAAACTTCATACTGCAAATAATGCTAGTGCAAAATAAAAATAAGATAATTAATATCTTCACTAATAACAGTAAATCACAAGGTTTATTTAAAAAACGAATTAACTTTTAATAAAAATAATTATTGTATTTTCATTACTTACGTTTAATCATAAAAAACTAAATTAAGTTGCACCTGAGACCCACTCATAAATTTTGAAAGCAACTGGGAATCACTTCGCTATTCTGGACGACTTCCACTTATATATATTGTTACAAACCTGCAATTCGGCTTCCCAGCATAGTTTGTTCCATCAATAGAAAGAAAGTTTTACAGTCATCTGAATGGGACTAGCGCGTCGGAGGTCCCAGAGCTTGGCGACCATTTGGCGACTTTGGCGCCAAAATAGATAATACCCGAAGCTTCGAGAATTTTCCCGATCCGTCCAGTTGGAACCGAGATACGCCTCGAACGTTCCTGATTGGTTGAGAGGCTTCTAGCCCCGCCTCCTGAGACCTATAAAAGGGTCCACAGCTGCCAGAGCAGCCAAGCCAGTAGTCAGAGTGGACGGAGTGGTCGAAGAGGAGTAAGCGGAATCGACGGAGCGAAGTCAGTAATCCGAGTCGGAGTCGGAGAAGTAGAAGACGGAGTAGTCGGAAGGGACTGAGTCAAGCTAGTGCTGAACTGAGCTGTGAGCTACTGTCTGCAGTAGATTCTGGTTGTATGCTGCTGTTGTATGCTACACGTCTCGGGTGAAGATAATCGTCTTCTGTGCTGTATATAGTTGTCGCTTTTGTGCTGTCCTGTGTGCCTTCGTGTAAATAAACGTCGTTGTTTTATTTTCTACTACCGTCTGCTGATTGAACGTTCTACACACCATATCACTTCCACTATCCAAACGAACCCCGGTAAAGAAAATTTCGTAACAATATATATATTTTTTTCATGAATTAACCCTTTAAAGGACCGTTTTTTTTCTGGTAATATTATGTTAAAATATTTTTAGGCTTGAAATTAGAATAAGAAAAGGGATTCATTTAGCTTATTAGATAAATTTAATTTGATTAATTAATTAATTTGGTTAATTAATAATTAAGTAACAAATCAAGACACATCATTTTGTCTGAGATAAAGAACTGAAGCATCTACGTTTCTGACTTACTAAAAAAATTTGTCAGAACTTATGCCAACTTACATAATTTCATACAAAGATTGAAAAATTTGGTGGGAAGCGTACTTCCCACGGCCCTAGAAAGGGTTAAAAAATGTTTCGTTACTGTTCTGTACAGCTCATGAACGAAGACATTAAATATATAATTCCTATATCTTATTATTTTCCTCTTGTATCATTCCTAAGTTTGTACCGAAAAAGAAAGCACCCTGTTATACTAGAAATTATTTTTGCTTACTTTATTTATTTTTGTTGTTAAATATTTTACGTTTCCATCAATGAATTTAAAAAAAAGTATCTCTCATTGGTAAAAGTATTGTTTTAAAAAATTGCAAAATAAAGTACCTATTAATAGTGTGTTGAAAAAAATTAAATGAATGTATTTATTTATAAAATATGAATGACATTTCCCATATCAAAATAATTCTGTTCTATGATTTTGTTTACTAATAACGAAGAATTTGGAAAAAGCCTCTTTTATTTATTTTTTTAGCAGCAGCTCTAAAACTGTGCGATTTCATTCAAATCGGAATCTATAATCTAAGAAATTCTAATATATAATAAACTATTTCCACTATTAAAGTATCATATGCATTTAAAGTTAATTCCCCTCCCCCACCCCTATCGGGGTAAGTTGGATTAGCATGGGAAATGAAAGAAAAAATTCCAAATAAGTGCGGACATTTAACGTAAGATAAATTTTCGAATTATTTTTAACGTTTTAGGCTCTATTATTTCATTTTAAGCTTTATAGTTTTTTTTAAAAGGACACTTTAAACGAAATCTTAGTAAGTGCACACATTTAACATAATGTAGAATTTTGAATTATTTTTAACATTTTAAGCCTTATTATTTTAAGCTTTCTACTTTCTTCCCTAAATAAAAAAAAATCCTAATAAATGTGCACTTTTAATATAATGTAAATTTTTTAATTCTTTTTAACATTTTAAGTTCTATTATTTCGCTCTAACCTTTCTCTCTTTTTTTTCACCAGAAAAACTAATAAAATTAAGTTTACGCATTTAACATGATGTAAAGTTTTAAATTATTTTTAACATTTTAAGCTTTTTTAGTTTTTTCCCAAGAAAACTAAAATAAAAAAAATCTAATAAATGCACACATTTGATATAATGTAAATTTTTAAATTATTTTAACATTTTATGCTTTATTATTTCACTTTAAACTTTCTCGTTTTTTCCACAGGAAAAATAAGAAAATTCCTAATAAGTGCACACATTTAAAATGATGTAAAATTTCAAATTATTTTTAACATTTTATGCTATATTAAGTATTATTAAGCTTTCAACTTTTTATAAAGAAATAAGAAAAATTCCTAATATGTGCAAACATTTAAAATAATATAAATTTTTAATTTTTTTAAACATTTAAAGCTTTTTCTATTATTTCATTTTATACTTTCTAGTTTTTCCAATGGAAATTAAGAAATGTTTGCTTATACAATCTCTTAATGATCCCTTTTGCACCGGATGCAGCATATAAAATCGAAATATCGCTTTAATCGTTGCGATGAATAATCGACGAAGAAAATAAATTTTTTGAAAGAAGGATTCGCGAATATCGAGTTAACCACCCTGACACGACCCTGTGAGGGTTCGCGGCCCTCGGGTTCGGAACCCAAATTACATCACCGACAAAGAAAAACAGAAAGAAGCAGGCTAATTCCAAACTTCGATATTATCTCGCGAAGCAAAACTTTTATCCTTCTCCTCGCAGTGTCTTTTTAAAAAAGGAAGCAGCTAGCGCCGAGTAAGGGAATCTGGAACCAGATCATCACGCAAAGGTCGAAGGATAAGTTTTAAGTTATTATTTGTTTAAAATTAAATCTCCCTCCGGAATTCGTATTTTTGAGTCTATTCCGTGATTTATGGAGTGGCCCAACTCGGGCTCTATATCTTTACACGCTGACGCTGCACGCTTCAATTAAAATAGCTAAAATTGTTGATAAACTCCATTATTTTTCCACGTCAGAAATAGCCTCATACATCATTTCCGGCTGAAATGCATCGCCACTTTTATTTATACTCGCGAGCCCGCCCCTGGCTCCCCCCAGCACCGTTTGCAGCGCAATTGCGATCTATAAATTTTCTTTCAACGGCGTAATTTATTTTTGATTGTAATTAATATGCATTTTGTTCCGCTATACTTTCCAGCAATCTCGCACATCGCCGCGCACGCGAACAACAAATAAAGACGATAACAACAAACAAAAAGGCGCGAATAAAAGTTGGAACAACCGGGAGGCCATTTTAATGCTTTGTTTAATTGAAATAGCTTGAACCGTAGACAAGCAAATATATTTTTATTGTCCCGAGCCGAATAACTTCTTCAAGAGTCACAACCTGCTTTTATTGTGCGGGGAATGCACGCCCGCGATAATAATATTAATAACGGCGGACATTATTTCACTTCAGAGCATGATTCCGTATCGCAGAACAAGCATTGTATACCGAATGGCCTTGACAGCAAATTAATTCTACGGATTCTCTTCCTCACCAACTGCATTAGCAGCCGACTTTCTTTTGTTGTTTCTTCCCTCTTTTTGCCTTTATTTCCTCTGCCGTGTTAATTGCCGTCTTGCGGGAAAGGTGGTCTAAGTTTTTCCTTCTACGCATTTAGGCGGAATTGTTTCGTCCATTTAAGGTCATTGTCTGAGGAATATGCGGCGGTTAAAAAAATCCCATTCGATTGCAATTACCGAAATAGCTCTTTTTAAAAACGTGATGTAAAATTTACACATACTGCTCACAAAAATAGGAGACTGTCTATGCCTGAATAAAATTCTTTTCCCAAAAGAAAGAAATAATTCATTAATATTAAAGCTTGAATTCATCGAATAATAAAAATTTTTTCCCGATAATGACCTCAAAATTTTATATTCAATATTCTGTTTCATTAGCTTAAGAGAAAGAAACAATTCTGTATTTTCTTAAATACTCAACTGTTTTGCTCTTCTCATTATCTAACTAGATGCCATCTTCCATTTGGGGAACTGATTCAATCAAGAATTTTTAGAATACTTGCGGTATTTGTGGTTTATGCGTAATTTTTGTATTAAATTATAACGTCTCTGAATGAATTAATATCGACGCTGAAGTTTGAAAAAGAGCATCCGATACTAATATGGTGCACGGGTATTACGATAAAGGGGTTAACTTATATCAACCTTTGTAGCGGTTACATAACTCTACTACTTTCTCTTTTTATACACTAGATGGCTTTACCTTATTAACATCAAGGTACATTTCCCATGATCCTTCTTGGGCGTTATTATAAAATGATATTCTAAGTGAGTGTTGTGTATTTTCGTGTTCGTGTTTGTTTTGTCCTTAGAAATAAAGTCCTATGAAAATGTGAAAGTCCTATGAATGTGAAATGTCCTTAGAAAATAATTAAATAACTGTTCCTGAAACTCTTCTATTATTTTCATCTACCTCATAATGAAGTTACAAAGAGTCTCATCCCTCTACACCTTTTAGAAGAAGGTGCTTTAAACTTTCTCCCTCCCACGATTCTTTTTTAAGATGAATTAAAAAATCAGTGGTTTTATTTTCATTAAATAATATTTTAACGTGTTGTCGAGTTTGAAATATAAATAGGAAAACGAAAATAATGACAATTCAAAGGGAATTCAACTTTGAAAATGTTAAGGGGATACTCTCATCTAGATAGTTTCCTATACTTTTTTTTTTCAAAAATGTTGAAAAATTTAGAATAAGCTGCCTATTGTAGTCACATTCTCGAAGGCCTACCGGAGCAGTAAATATTTTCATGTTGTTTAATTTTTATTCTAAGATATAATAATAAAATATATAGCTTAATTTATTCAAATTTCCTTTATATCTTTTTAGATAGAATCCTATGGGAAGACTACCTATTGCAATAGTTCTCATGACAAGACTTCGAGAAAATTTCTTCAGTTCTTCATAAGTCATGATCCCTGGAACTAAAAACCAAAATTCGTTCAAAAGTTTGTATTATATATATATGCGAATAACGATTTGCCCCATGTTATCTTATGAATAGAATGACTAGAGTGATTTTGTTTTTATTTTAATTGGCTTGGAATATGTTGTTAGAAATGTAAAAATCTCGGATAAGTTCATAAATGGCCCATCTAGCTCAAAGGGGGAGGGCTGGAAACTTCCATTTCTCTATAACTTTCTTAATATTGAAGATAGGAAAATAAATCCAATTAGCCAAACTAGCATCTCGTTAAGAAGAACAACTTTTGTATTTAAAGTTTTTCGATAACTGCAATATCTTAGAAGTTAAGGGGTGAAAAGTGATTTTCAAGCCCCGTTTCTAACATCAACAATTTATGTTGCCATATAGTAATTTAAATGCACATGAATCTATTTATATTTATCTTCCAGCTTGCCGAGAGGAATTTGAATGACGCTGTTTGCATACCAAACGACTGGCAAAAATATATAATTTTCATCATACTTTCCCGAAATAAAAAAAAAAAAAAAATTTGGGGATTCATTTAAACAATGAAGCCAAATTTTTCGGTGCTTACAATATTCGAATACTAAAAAGTAAAAATAATAAACGAAAGGATGAAAGCAAAAATAAATAAATAAAGCGGAACTATGGAACATTAGAATGAGCAAGCGTGCGTTCGATCAAAAAAAAATCGCTATCGGTATTGTTTTAACATATTTCAAGCATTAAACTTATCGTACAAAAAGTTTCGAACTTGTTTCTAAATATTTCTTTCGCTTGAGTTACTACCAAAACACTAAAGTGAATTTTGTCATGTTATATAGCAATATGATGAAAAATCCAAAATAAATTGAGTCTTGTTAAAAAGAGGGAGATGTGCCAAGTTTCATTCAAAGAATTTTTATGATTTCACCAATTTATCAATAATAATAATATTCTTATTTTAATTTTCTCAAATCTTCTATAAAAACCTAATTTAACTTTCGTTTTTGTCTATAATGTACGCCATTTAGAAATTAGAGACACTTCAATGACGACCAAATGTCAGATCCAACTTTATTAAAGAACGCAGTAGCTGGATGATATAATTACTTAAATGCGTAAAACATAGTTATTGTCTTATCTTCCTGGATGGAAAAATGAATAAATGCTTTATTAAAAAATTTTTGTTTGGAAATTTGCAGATTTATAAATTATAAATAATAATAGTAATAATGCGGTGACTCGAACCTCTTGTACAAAAGAAGCATGATAAGACTTTAGACTTGATTCAATTATCTGTTTTTAAATTCTTCTCTTAATTATATTGCAGCCGTAATGTGAACGCAAAAAAATGTTCTTATGTCATCTCAATACAATTAAAAAAATATTTAAAGATATGAGACTAAAAGATGTGTGTATTGATAAACGTAATTATAATGATAATCAAATGTATTATTGTAAAATGCGGTTAAAAATCTAGTAAAATATCATTTATACATCTTTTAACTTATTAATTGGACATAAAGGAATATTTCAATTCGAAACGAATTGAATGTAAATTACTATTCATTTAATTATTTCAAGCAATATGTTTTATTTCCTGAACTACTTATATAAAAATATTTAATGCATGGTGATTTGGTTTTTAATCCAGTTAGAGAAATAAATATATTTTTAAGCTTAAAAAATATTTTTTTTATTCAATGGTCTAAACACTTAACGATCATGCATTAAATATTTTGATATAAGTGGTTCAGAAAATAAACCACAATGATTGAAAGAGTTAAGGATTGATGTAAAACGGTGTATAAATGAGAAAAACATATCGAAAGTTTATTAGACAATTTTGATTTTTACAAACTATTAATGCAAATTTATATAAAGGCAATAATTTTAAAAAAATTTAAAGATAACATTGTAAACAATAACTAAATTTTAAAATTAAAAATTTAACTTAAAAGTGCAAAGAATATTCCCGATTTTTTCAGCAGGAAAGACGATATACAGTGTAAAGCTTTACGGTCTTTGCATCGTATAAAAGATAGTTTATCATTACAACAGGGGTCCTTATCTTCAGAAGCTACTGCATCTCCTTTCCGTGGTTATGCGGACACAACATCATCATCATCAATACAATGAAAAAACATTGATCGGGATTGTAAAATGTGACGTATAAATGGTGCGGTACGTTTTTTAAAAACAAGTAATACATATTTTTTAATTTAAGAAAATAAAATTAATTTTTTTTTTTTTTTTTACTTTTAAAGTGATGTAAAATTGATTTTGTGCAGTAACATATTCCGAAATTATTGATTAAAATTTTGATTTTGAAATCCTTTTTTGAATGATTATTTTTCATTTAGGTATTAACTATACTTCGAATTTGGAGTTCAACAATCTCCCTTTTAACATATTTACTGGTGATTTCATCATGTATGCTTGCATTCACCGTCTATAAACATTATTTTGCTAACCATAGATAATTAAATATTCATCTAAAAGGAAACTGACCTTCGTCATTTTTGCCTCTGAAATGTTCACCTTGCTTTCACAAATCTCCCTTCATAACTATTAAAATGAATGATCCGGAGGTGAGAAGCACAGTCAAAACACAGTTAATCAATAGTTTTAAACTCTAGCTAACCGATATAAATTAAGTTATCTGGAGTTAAAAACTATTTTTTTAATCAAGCTTTTCTAAAGTGTGGGTGGTATGAATGTATCGATTTTTTTCATAATGAAAATTATTAAAATGCTACTTGAAAAAGTTCATCATTCATTTCATTCTGATTTGTATAAGAAGGAACATGATTAACACAAAAACAGTCTATGCAATATCGAAGTGAATGTACAAAAAGTGCACTTTAAATGTAATATTATTGAAATTCTAAACAAAATTTTTTAGCCAGATTGATGAAGCAGAGATCCAAAAATCGAAACCGTCAGTGTAAATTGACAAATTTTTAGACACTTTTAATTAATTTGATTTGTTTCATATTTATAAGGATGAAATCTAATTATTGATAATGCAGCCACTTCCTGATGTGCTATAGTTTTGAAACTTATTACATTTGTATGTCTTCGATGACGTTATTTTTAAGATTCTTATATCTTAATTATCAATTACATGATTAAATTTTCATGCCATATTAGAGGCTTGACTAACTATTAAATTTGAAGAAAAGTGATCTAAAATTAAAAAGCAGAAATTAAATAAAATGAAAAAAAATGTATCGTTTAGCATTCTAACAAAGATACACTTTTAAAAACCTTTTTATTATTACTAAATTTATTTATTTCGAAATAAATTAAAATCATATATTTCTTTACTCAAAAATATTTATATGGATTAAGTTTAAATTTATTAGATTAGCCTTTTATTCTGAAATTACTCGAGAGTTATTTTGGAATGGGCAACATAATTTTGAAATGTGGTCAAATGGACAATAGATACTTGTACCATCATTTCTCAAAACAAATTTTCACATAGCATTATTATAGATGCAATAGTTTAATTTTGTATTTTCATTAATTTTATATTTATATCTATATAATTGCCTATGGTTGTAATTGATTTCTTAAAAAAAATTTTAATGAATTTGTGTGACAATATTTATAGAATATTTGGTTGACTGTTAAGAAAGAACCCTTTATTTTTGATTGCTGATATTTAATTGTAATTTTCTTACAAATATATTTCTATGTAGTTACAGTGGTGATATAAAACCTGTACTTTGATTCGAATTTCTATTAGATTAAGTGTATAATGAGTTACATTTTAAGAATGGAATCGTCCATTACTTTTTGAAAGCCAAGAAGAATAGAAATTTTCTTTAAAAAGTACTTTCGCCGTGAGATTGGAAATCTAATTCTCAGCAGTTTTGGAAAAAAATGGTTGATTTTAATAGATTTATGTCTCGAACCTTTGATCCCCTGATTATAAAACCAAGTTTAATTTTGTATCTGGTCACATAACTTTATAAAATTTTGGAACAGAGAATAAATTCTCAAATTTAGTTTGAAATGTCAGTTCCAAGTATCAAATTTAAAATAGTTTGGACTAAATTTGAGTCTACTACAATCGCAAACTATGCGAAGAATTAAATTTAACTTTTTCATTGAGGATACAGGGGCATGGCAATAGGAGAGGGGGGAGCAAGGAAGATATAAATGCCCTGAGCACCATTTTAGAGAGCCCCATGAAGAAAAAGCATTCGTTTATGTCGCATTTCGAAGAAAAATTTCTTGAAGAAGCAAAAATAATAATAATTACTAATAATACTTTGCCATATTCACAGTTTATGTTTTTCTAAACCGTTGATGATAACTGAGGAATACAAATTCATATTTTGCACCAGAGGCTAGTTGCTCACGCTGCGTAACTGCAATGATCAGAAGGAAATGACATGACTGATAAACATGAATAGGTGGAAGAAGGGATTAATTCTCTATTTGAACTCTTAAGGAACATGATTCAAAAATGCATAATACACTGATGTGTCATTAAGATATGGTTGCTTGTTCGAAGTGTTATATAAAAAGTCTATTTTCCGAGTCACCAAAAGTCTCCTAGGAAGGTAAGTAAACTCCAAATATAGAAACTAGGTCTACTTCAGATTCTGTCTAGACGATAGTAGGTAGTTTTGTCTAACAAAAAGTGTCTTTTTTTTTCTTTATCATCAATCATAGGCTTGATTAGATATGATATAGATATACATGATTGATGGTTAAGAATATAATATTATTAATATATTATACTTAACTATATATGCTAATTAAAATTTCAACCTATTATAATAATTAGGTTAATTTTTACCGCATCAATGAACACCACTTTCGAGAGTCCTTGATTCTAGACATGTTAGATCAAGTACGATTGTAAGTCCTTTATTCAAGGACCTTGCTAAACCAAGTAAAATTAGAGTCTTCATTAAGTTAAATTAAATAAACAGGAATAAAAAAATTGAGAAAGAAAAAAAGTATTTATTAGATTTATAGTTTAAATAAGAGGTTTGGGTTTTTGATATTTTTAGAAGTAATATAATCTGTTAAATCTGATGTTTGAACAACATACTTATACATTTCGCCTTTTGCGTTTTCTATTCTCAGCTGCAATTTAAACTGCTTGAAGAGAAACATAGGTAGAAATTCAGGACCATACAAAAAAAAATATATCAATTAATAGAATTTATTATACCGTTAAGTTTAAAAGAAGATATTAATTCTAGTCGAAAATTTTTGCTGCATTCGATTTTTTCCCCCCCTCTACTCTTCTTGTTTTATCAGCCTTTTACAAATCTACTTCACTATAAACAATAATTTTTCTCTTCCCAAAACATCGTGTTAAACAAATATTTCGTAATTTCTTTTCCAGCCTCGTTAATGCTTGCATTAATGCATCGTTGGTGAATTTCTTGTTTTTAAGGAAAATTAAACCCTCTTCTCTTCATACTTAATGAACCCTTGCAGCCTCGTATTAAATACGATTGTGCGCGCAAAAGAAACCCAACAAATAAATACAGTCACGAAAGTTACGCTTTCTGATAAATAAGCACTTTTAATTCCCCCCCTCCCCCACTTTCCTAACTCTAGAAAAAAAATAAAGAATGAAAAAAAAAGTTAAATATTGACTAGATGTTATTTATCAAGGACATTAAATTACAACGTTTCGTATATATGGTACTTATTATAATTTTTTATTCTCTCCGTTTATTTCATTGTGGAACATATACGCAAGTTCATTTTACTTACTTATACTTTATTTGTTTTTTCCCCAGCCCATCCTTTTCCGCTACCTCCCCTTCGCCCACCCTCCCTCCTCCCTTATAAAATGCTTCATGGAACAGAATTATTTCCATACTAAACACTCGTCAGTCTCTCTTATTGGGAAACAAATGATTCATGTGTAGGTGTGTGTAAACTTTTAGTTCGACGTTTTGCAGCAGAAACAAAAACAGTAATTGAATGTTAGCGTGTATTTGCACATTAGCCACACTCGAAATAGCACGGAGTGAAGACGCTCCTTTTTAGAGCGGAGGGAGGAGGGGTGGCAATGAAGTTAAAGGGGGAGGGACAGAGTTCAGAAATTTTTTTAACGCTATTTTTGATCTTTTCTTTTCTTGTGCATTTGACTTTTCCTGAGAAATATAACAGCAGCTGAAGATGTTAGCAATCTCGCAGACGATAAGAAGGGACGTATGGGGGAAGTTTAAGGGGGGAGGTATCGTTCCTTCTCATTTAATTTCATTTTTTTCGTCGTCCGAATATTTATTTTTCTTCTAGTGGTCCTCTTCAACTGAGTAATACTTGAAGAATTGAAATCGAGTGGATTCGAGATACTTTTCCTTTTTGGATTGATTTTTTTTGCGTATTTTTTCCCCCTATTGCCGCACTTTTATTAAGTATTAAGATTCATTACGGAGTAGTTAGCAAATAATTCTTTTATTGTTTGCTATTGTCCAGTGAAGCAGTGAATATCGGTTGTGGATCAAATTAGATGAATTCAACGAAGCAATGTATGAATTTGAATCGGGTATTTTTTCAGTGAGTTGAGCGTATGTCGATTGTTTGATTTTCGTATCTGATAGGTGTTTGACAAAGAAGTCCCCTCTTGATGTACGTATCTCATAATAATGAAGTGGGGGGATTTTTTGTTATGTTTTCATCTTTTGTTAACTATATTGTTTAGGGAAAAGTTAGAAATAAAAAAATCTTTAATAATACCTAAAATTAATCACAAATTTCTTTCAAAAATTACTTCGATACTTTATCAGAAAATAAAAACATATTTATTTATATGGGTGAAATATCGGATTCTAGTATTGTGCTAAAAAATATCTCTACTTTTCAAATTTTTTGAAAAAATCAAAATTTAAGTCCTTTCATCGGTGAGATACGAAATGTTGGAAAAGGGTTGCTGGCTCTGACGTCTTGCCCATCATCCGATAACAAATCAGTAAAATAAACATATTTCTGTAAATAAAGGAGGGAAATAAATTTTATAGAATTTTTGAGCTTCATTTGAAAATTTGTAAACATTTTAACAAATTTAAGATAATTTTCGGAAATTTGCAATACACTTTTAGAAGTATAAGGTGAAACATAATATTAAACATACATATTTAGGAATTAATTCAGATACAATAAGAAACGGCATATTAAATGTATATAAAGTGAAATTAGCTACATATATAGTTGAAAACATAAATTTCAAAATAACGTTTAGATACAGATTTAAAATATACAAAAGAAAACGAACATAAGTTACTAAGATAATAAAATGCAACTAATAAATTACTTTACTTCCGTATCGCAGGTAAACTATATCAATAAGAAAGAGAAATAATAATGGTCATACAAAAACATCAAATAAAATATTTAAAAAAAATGAAATCAGAAAATATAGAGCAATAATATCTTATTGCTCATCAAGAGACGGAAAATATACCAATGATATTCATAAAACATAAATTTGGTTTTTTTTCCTGCAACTTTTTTGCATATCATTCGGGTACACCCTCTTCTAAAGAGCAATATTTTATGATATTCTTTTCCTATTTCCCTATTTTCGCCATCTTTTTTTCTTTTTCGGGGGGGGGGGATTGCATTTTACTTGTTTTTGTATGTTTATCAATTAGCAATATACATATTACCTAGAATTACCCATATTAAAAATGTTGTTAAATACAATTAAAAAAACATTAAGCATTGCCTAGTCATGAACGAAATACGGAGATATAGCATGCAATTCATTATAACAGTTAGTATGAATAGTCGAATTCTTTTTTGAAAAATCATTGAATTACAAATTTTGATTCCGTAAACTTTTTATTTCTTGCAAGGATAATTATCACATAATAAAACAAGTTCTTTGATGTTTCGCAACAGCAAGCACAGTACATTGCAAGCATAAATGCAAAGGAGAACATCAGTTTGAAAAGCAGCAAACCGCTTGCAATTCATAAATGTTTTAACCTTAAAAAATTTAAATTCTTAATGTGAATTTGAATGGCATGCCACGCTAACTTATTAGCATATATAGGTCGAATATGCGATAACATCGTGAGGAGGTGGAGCTGTATTTAAAGATTTTGGATCAAATAGTTTACATGTCTCGGATGCAAATCAATAACACTATTTAAACTCAAGATGTGATTGTAGTACATATTTCAAACATTAATGTTAAGCAACTTTTTTTTCCCTGCTCGAACAGCGTAGAAAAATGAAAGTTAACCACGAAACATTGTAACTAATATGCACTTATTTATTTTTGTAATTTTTCACCTCTAAAGCGATTTATTAAACAAGGCATGTACAATGCACATGATATGAATAATTTTTCTGTTTTGTGCATTAATAACTCCGCACAATTATTCATCGATTAAGCAATTATTTAATATATTTCATTTCGATTCTGAGCTAAATTCAAATTATTTCATTTTTTTCTACATAAAAATATAATTTTATATTTTAGTCCTTACCCCTGCAAATCTATTTAACGCATTAATTAAAAAGAGATAGTAAAATCCGGCTTCAATACACATTGAAGGGAGTGTTTTTCATTTCCTATTATTAGTACACTCTCTCCTTATATATATTTATATATCGTGTCCAAATTTTCAATCGCTAATAAAATACTTTTTATTCATCCACACAAGTTCAAATACGTTTTTTAAACTTTTTGTGGATGGCACTTGATGTTAATACTGTTTTTTCAAATATTAATTCATTAATTATTAAATTTAATTGATTTTTAATACTTTAAATAGAGTTTTAGCAGTTTGTAATGAAAATTGAAATCAACAGGCAATAGCTCAATCGGTTAAATGCAAGGATTTCAATATTTTTCACGTGAAGGTGAAAAAAGCGAGTTCAATTCTTGCGAAAGTAGGAATTGACTTTAAAGGTTTTTTTTTTTTACATTACTTGTTTTCATTTATAGTTGAAAAAAATGATAACAAAACTATTATAGTATCCATTTCGTAAAACGAGGCTTATTTTTTGAGAATAAATTCAAAACTAGCGAAATAAATAAATAAAAAAAAGCAAGCAAATTTGGAACTTTCAAAACTTTAAAAATAAATTAATAATAAAATTTTTAACTATACCCTTTTACTTTTGTTCCAAAATATATAATTTTTATACATATATATATTTATTTATTTTTAATGTTAAACTCGTTATTCACCGTTATAAATATTATGGAATCACCTAATGATTTTTCTTTACTTTTCCTGCTAAATGGAGCTATTCGTATGGAATCAAAAATTATTTAAATTAATCTATTTATCGATAAATAATTTCTGAAAATATTAAAATAGAATAATACGTCTGAAACATACAGAACAGAATGTCGTCTCATATCCTCGTATCCGTAACTATTCTAGTCACTGAACGATTTGATAAGCATGTTACGAGAATTTAAGTGTTCAAAACCAAAAATCACTTGTCTATGAAGAAGTGAGTTAAATATCAATAACCAAATTTGATCTTCTCAAATATGAAACAAATCAAGTTAAATAAATAATGTAAAAAAACAAAAATTTTGAAGCTCATTAATAGTTCCCAACATAGCACTGAAATGTTGAACATTTTGCATTATCAAACTACTACACGGTAAATCTATTACGCAAGATTACAAAAATAGAAAAGTCATCCACATATATATTCTGTAAATTATTGAAATAAAGACGAAAGAACAATAAAGGGGAGAGGAGTTAGGAAGACATAAGCATAAAGATTGCATTTTCTAAACAACTTATTATGAAATTATAGTAAAAAAGATAAGTTGTGTCAATTCATGAATGACTAAGTTTTCTGAAATTTGCGTGGGAAGGCATTGAGCGAGAATGCGAAATCTGAGCTCGTCTGGGATTCATGCTGCTGAACTCTCCCTGCTAATGAAAATATGAAATTACACTTGAAGTAAACTCATTAGCGAATTTCCAACTAGACAGGCTAGGCACATGCCTAGATTCACTAAATTGAGAGGGGAGAGCAAGCAGGTATATTAAGTAACTTTAATTATCTGGTTGCCAAGCAAATAAGTTCATAAAAAATATAAATTCTATGGATGATAAAATATTAAATAATATTAACATTTTATCGATACTGGCCCGGTTTCGATATGTTGCATTATGTTCACTTAATTATTAGAATATTTATGAAACTGAAAATCTGCTTCAAGTACGAATGCGAATGTCGGCCAATATGGACGCCTGATAGACAACATTCAAAAGTTAGCAATTCAAAAGATGACACATTCTAAAAGTTAATAAGATTTTAAAAATATTAATTTAAAATTATAACCTAAAGAGATCTTAACCAAAATAAAATATTAACCTAAAGATGCTAATAATGTGCTGAAATGTAAAATTAAATTGATCTTAAAAGAGGGTCACTTCATATGTTCCCAAACTCCCTAAATCTGTCTCTGGGTAAATCAGTGAAAATATGTGAATAAGAAATGCCATTGATTGAGGAAAATCATGTAATCATTGAAAGAAGAAAAATTATGATTCTTACCACATTTGTCTGCATTTTAATGATTTTTAAACGTGCAGCATTACCCTGTCTTGTCATCATCATGAATACAATATATTAATTTCTACCTAATTAAGGAAATCACTAAAAATGGCACTAACTAAGAGTCATCAATACATTACATCTATAAAGTCATCAATATATTGTATTAATTACTACCTACATAAATAAACCAATAAAAATGTCGTTAACTAAGAGGAAAGATAAAAAGAGGAATAAAAAAAAGTTGATTAATACTGAATTCTGATAATATTCAAAGGATTACACTAATGAATATAATATTCATTATAAGAAAATGCAACTTTTTACTCTATATATTTTGGGTATAAGAAAATTTGGATCTAATAATTTTTAGAAGATATTTCTAAAGTTATGTCTGCTGAATATTTTTTTTAAAAATTTAATGTAAAGTAATAATTTGCAATTAAAAAGATAGGACTCTTTAGAATTTGTTTTCAAAATCGGAACGAACCCAGTAAATACAGAAGGTTTTGCATAGTTTTAGTTTTAGTACACTCTCTCCTTATATATATTTATATATCGTGTCCCTAAATCTGTCTCTGGGTAAATCAGTGAACGAACCCAGTAAATCAACCCAGGTAATCAATCGGAACGAACCCAGTAAATACAGAAGGTTTTGCATAGTTTTAGGACGCTATCGAAGCCGATTAATTGATTTTTAAATAAAAAGACCGTTTTTTTTTAATATTCTATCTGATAGCCTTTTTCTGGATTTTACGTCTGCGATGATTTCTAAGACAGAAGTTTTTGTTAAATTTCCAGGGTTGTTGATTTCAGGATTCCTCATCTATTACCTTCCAAAATCCAACCATCGTATATTTACTCTTAGAAAAAGCTTTTTTTCTACAGATCAGAGGCACAATAATCCACAGGTGAAACATTAATAAGCTTCGCATGAATATGCTGAAAATGTATGTATGCCATACTTGCATCAGTCTATATTTTTTTCAAAGAACGCAGTGATACTTTTTGTAATGTGACTTATAACTTTGCTTTGTAATGTGATTTATAACTTTGATGAAGATTCTCTCTTAAAAAGTCACTGAGATACGAAATTGAATTTCTTATGTAAATATCGGACATTAAATTTTCTCTAAATAGTGCGTTGAATTGATTTCAACATCCCTTCTCCTCTTCTTATTTTTATTTTTCCAATGTAGGAGAACTTTTCGATAATCATAAATTCTTTACTGTGACCTTTCCTTCACATTGGTGATTTACAATGAGATTCTTTCCTTTACATTGATGGAACAAGAATTGTGCATTCTCTCTCTCTCTCTCTCTCTTTCTCTCTTTTATTTACAGTACATAGATTTATTTTTGTGCATTTATAACCCATGCATCATCAGGGACCATAATATATTTTCTTTTACCTCCTGCAAAACAGTTCTCATATAGGATTCTACATACTGTTCTGAGTAAAGCCATGTGCCTCAGCAAAAACTGATGAAATTATTATTTTTTTAATTTTTAAGTTGTAACTATTGGTTAGTTATTTTATTTATTGTTGCTACCATTGTATTTAAATACTTTACAATTCATTTTAGGGCTGGTAGATTTTTTTCTTGTTACCAGCGATTACACTTTAGAAATATTTAAAATAGCACGTACCGTTTTCCGATATTCGTTTGGAATTTTTTTTCAAAGTATAAGTAATGATTGCCGTTTTTTTTTTTCATTTCAGATTAATAATAAATTAATACTAATGAATTTTACAAAGTTTTTGAATTATGGAATAGGATTATTTCTCTTCGAAAAAGGCAAAATGAATACATCATTCCACAACTTATTTACATCTGATATTTCTAAAGAAGAATAAATTTAGAAGTAGCAGACGATATTTCTAATTTGATATAATAAGCTGTTTCCAGACTGATTTATTCAATTATTACTAGATAATATTTTGAAAAATATTTCATATGAAATAATTGTTTATAAATAAAAAAAATTAAATATCTTAGAATAAAATTATTCAAAACTGCGATAAATGTGGCATATTATATTAATTCAGAACATAGAAAAATATATAGGATTATCAGACTTTATCAGGATATCTGATCATTTTATGTGAATGTAAAGATAAAATGCTTGTGTTTCTGACAAATGTAAAGGCATATATGTGAGTTAATAAAAGGGTAATTTTATGATAAAATATAATAAATTAGTTATTAGTTGAAGATCAGAAATCATTTGAAAAGTTTTTATTTTCGTCTCATTTATTAGATTGAAAATTATGAGAATTCTGATTAAATTATTGTCCTTTCTTAGACTATTATATTTCCGTATATATTTTTTACTTCAATTCTTTCCTAGATATATACAGCGTGTTCACTATATTCCTTCTACCTTACATTAACTTGAAAACATGGACAACTATTGCCACAAATGGTGTATAGGTATATAAAATGAACATGCGTTAAATGCTGAGACCAGTTACCGCGTCACCTGGTGGTAAATAACGGAGTTAATCCATATATCTCGGAAACGGTACAAGATATGAAAGAAAAAAAATCAGCTACAAAATTTAATGTGCCTTTGATTTAGTACGAAAAGACATTTCGAACGTAATAATGCTAGCGCGTAAAAGCGCGTAAAAAGCACATCTGTTTAGGTGTGATTTTCGATACTCTAACCCGAAAAAAGTATACGTAGAATGATTAGTACATAGAATGATGAGCAGATGCTTTTATTTTCGGTGTTTGAAATGTTACATGCCATTGAGTTGACGATTATTGCTCAAAAGACAATCTTTACTCCTGTTTTTGCGAATTGTTATGTGATGAGTTTGGAAAATCTCGTTCCAAACAAATATGCGTTTCATCGAAGACGCTCTACTACTTTGTAATCGACTTTTGCCCTGTATTTCGTACTCTTTTTAAGACCCAAACGCTAGCTTCCTTGTTTGATGCCAGATAGCGTTGTAATCTATTTCACCGTGTAGCACATGGTCATTTTACCTAGACACCAATATGCATAAGAAAGGATGCAAAAAGTAAAGTTAAAATTCACATAGGGAAAATAAAACACATAGATTTAAGTGGATATTCCTGCTCACAAACATACATACACATTTGAATATGTACCGTTCGTTTTACTTCCTGCACAAAATTCATGTATTTTTATGTATTTGATTTCTGAAAATTTTATTAAGATCATATTCTCACATTTTTGTATATTATATAGTTCCATTTGTGTATTGTTTTCTTATATTTATCTACATTTTTGCAATGTCTTCTTTGAAATTTACATCTATTATTCGATACTTATCTGTTATTGCATATATTGGGTTAAATTGGTTGACATAAAACAGTTTAACCCTTTCCCTTAAATGTCTCCTCTCAGGCACCATTTAAGATGATGCATCATTTTGACGCTTTATTTATTTATTTTCTTAATTTTGATTGTAAGAAATAGAATAGCAAGACTGATAAAAAGATTCAAATTAATTCTTCGGAGGAATTAAACTTAAAACAATTATACATATTTATTTCTCAGTGCAATAAATTGTATAGTATCAGGTGAATAATTATGCATCGAATTACTTTCCGAAAGCAACGGGCTAAAAAGACAAATAAAATAAAGGAATTTCGAATTTTCATAAGAAATATTGTAATATAATATATTTTATTTGATAGCCTGTCTTTATTTCATCTTTCACATTTACTCTTGTAGCGCCCCTTGTGACGTTTTACAGAAATCCCTTATGGCGTTTACATACAAGCAATTGAACGGGAGACCTGCATCCTGAGGTCGACTTTTTTTCTATGCGCCACCCTTGCGCTAACGCCGAATGCTTTCGGTTGGAAACGGTGGAATCCCTCCACCATACTGTTTACTTTAACTTACTTGTCTATGCGTTTTTGTAAATTTTGTACTGTAGCTGGGTTTCTGTAGATTAAAATTATTATATTTAAAACTGAGCAATTCAGTAGAAAATAGCAACACAATCAGTATACTCTATATTATATAACAGCAAAAACTTGCACACCAAAAAATGTATTTAATATTATTGCAATGCATGTAGAAACCCAGTAAGTAAAACAATGAAAACGATCGTAGTAAAATATGCTTTAAATATTTTGAAAACATTGTTTGAATTAGTGAAAAAATTGTAGGGATATAAAATTAATATCACTAAACAGCTTATTTTTTGAATCTTAAACTATGCGATATCCTTTTTTCTCCGACAAAATGCTTCGATGTGAGGAAATAATTCTGGAAAAGTGTTAAAAGTTCGACTGAATTTTAATCGATAATTTAATTAAATTTTTGAAAATCCATTTCATAGAGATACATATTCAAAAAATAATTACCTTCTAAGTTTGATATTTCTACATTCAATGAGATAACCTGCAGAGCGCTTTACACGATTTTTAATCATGAATATCGTATCGTGCCTTTATCGATAGTTAGCCATATTGTCGATAGTAAGCCTTTATTGTCATATTAAAAATCTAAAATATTGAAAGCTGCCAGAATTTCAAGCTACTCTATTGCAAATTCAAAAATGTAAAGAATATTGCCAAAAATTACTTAAAAATAAAAGAAAAATTTAAAGAATATAATTTCATTAGGAAAAATGCATTTGAAGGGCATTACGAATAACCTTGACATTGACATTCTAATGCCATTGTTGTAAACATTCGATATTAATTTTTTTTTTCACTCGCACTTGAGTGGGTAATGTTCTAAATTGTTATAATCGAGGAAATTGAGCATTTATTTATAAAAAACAAATGGAATGATTTATTCTTTAAATTTAACTTTACTTTTTCTTTGCTTACGAAGTATACAAAGAAAAAGTATTGTAATCGTCAAAAAATTTGGAATTTTGATGAATCTGTTCGTTTTAGACTTCAAGTCTGAAAAACTCTTTTTGAGTATCTGCTCGTCCATCTGTTTATTTATGAAAATGTACATAAAAATACTTTGAGTTAAACGGATGAAATTTGGTTTAGGGTATTTGCACCAAATTTTTAGATTTCTGTCATTTTTTGAACGAAGTACATTTAGAAGAAATCTGTTTACCTGGTAGATCAAATCTAACTAATAGAAAATCTACAAAACGAAGAAAGCCAGATAGATAAAATTTGGTACATATATTTATCAACTAAAATTTAATATATTTATCAACTAACATTTCTTTACGTTTGTATGCTTTCAAATGTGACAACTCAAAAGACATAAATGTACAAAATTCGGTAGGGTATTTTGTGAATACAATTCTAATTCTGTGTCAAATTTTAATTTCAATCGGTTGGAAATAAAGGCGTCAAAAATATATATTCAATGTTCAGGCGCTTGTGCATTAATTGCATGCATGGGACTAATATTTAAAGATCGAACAATATTCAGCTCTTTTGTAATTATTGTTTCCCTAAAGGTACGCGATTTATAATACTTGAAATACAATAGAGAGAATCCAAGGAAGTTTCGAGGTGATCACTCCTGTTTGTTTATTATTATACATTGCGATTATCTTGCATTTGAAAGGCAAAGGTTTTGTTTTCTTATTTATCTTTCCATTACTATCATATCCAAAAGTATTCCTGATAAATGACTCTGTACATATAACTTGATGAAAAAAGGAAGCTTTCGCTGAATCAATAAATACGATCTGAGTCGTGATATACAAATCGGAACTGAGTTCATGAGTCAAGGGCTCTTGTTACAGGGAATATGTATCATCTTCTATTATTCAAAGTGATCTTCGAGCAACTAGATAATATCTGTGGTAAAAATTTTATTATGCTCCGATATACGGGATTAAATTGTTTTCATTCGGAAAATTTCAAGGAAATTAGTTCACATAGTTAATTCGTTTAGAGAAAATCCTGTAGTGCGAGAAGATTATTGCTTAAATTCATGTTTCTCCGAACAGTTTAACTCATAACTTTCTTCCTTCGATTCATATTCTTCAGCAATATTTTTCGACCAGATTTTGAATAATCTAGTAATTATAATTAATAAATACAACATTCGTCCAACGATTCATGTTCTATGTCATATTTTTTAAAACATTTTTTTAAGAATCTGATTTAAAGGCTAATCAGTGATAGAATCCATGACCTTATTTTTCCAATTCTTGTTATATAGCCAAATAAAACCTTAATCCAATTGGACACTTGTGTGTAAGATTTATGTAATAAGATAATGTAGTCAAATATATTTAGGTATTCAAAAATATATATTATACAGTATTTTTGTTGTGTTGGTTTTCTATGCTAACATATCAAGATACATGTATGTATAACAGGAACAGACTAATAGTATAACAGCAATGGAAGAAAGTTTAAGCATGAATTTTTTAAGTTACAAAGACTGTTATTAATTTTAAGTTTTAAACTAAAAAGTTACCGATTGAAGAAAAATCTGTAAAATTATCCATCGTATGTTAAAATGTGGTTTAACTAAGTAAATAAATAGTTTTTTTATTTGTAATTTGAGTGTAATTTTTGCATTTTATTGAAGTATGATATATAAAAGCGAGAATATTTTCAGAAAATTTCCGTTTAGTACCTTTATTTTTTCAAATTTTCGAAAAGAATCTGCTATTTTTTTATGTATCTGATTTCGCAAGATATTTTTATTTTAAAAAAATTTTTATTTTACAGTTTCAAATGGGCTCTAGATGGTTGCTATTAAGAAAAATTAGGTGAAAATGCGAAAAATGAATTAAACTAAAAATGAAATGAAAAATGTGAAAAATGAAATGAAAAATGTGAAAAATGAAATGAAAAATGTGAAAAATGAAATGAAAATTGAAAATGCGAAATTTATAGACTTTTAAACAGTTTTAGTAACGTTTTTAAAACCAGGATTTAAAACTGTAGCACTTTTTTATGCCATGTAATATTTTTTCGGCACTGCATTCTGTGCAAAAGACATTTAAATAAGATTCGTAAAGCAAAAATGTTTTTTTTTCCATATTATTTGTTCGATGGCACATTCCATAATTTTTTTTAAATATTTTCAACTTTTTAGTTTAAATTTCCTCTCTCAAATTTACAGACTTTCATTTAAACATTAAAAAAAATCCATATTTGAACTTTACCGTCCTTATTTATTCTATGTATATACTCGATACAGTGACTCGATATGTCTTGGATGGCAAACCCAACGACTTAGAAATATGAAAAAGCTGCGATATACTTCCCCCTATTTCATACTTATGGATTGGACTAATGGTTGATGATTACTTTAAGGACATTTATTTAATCAAATTAAACTATCTTTACTTTTGTATATATAGATACGATTCATAATATTGCTTCTCTGCTGAGCAAGTTTCCTGGAAGGAAAATAATTTTACATATATAGAAATTGCTGCTGAATAGATACCGAGTCGTAGACTCCCGATCTTGGCGACCATTTAGTGACGAGTTTGGCGACTTTTGAAAGATCCAGAATGTTGGAGAATCTTGGCGATAGCTCCGTAGGATCCGAGTTCTAGCATTTGAGGTATAAAAAGGAGGTTCACGTAGGGAGAAATAAGTAAGTAGGTGGATTAATATTTTCAAGCAATAATATTCTAGGAAATTAGAGCGGAAAAACGCCAGAATTCCGCTTAATTTTTAATTAATTAAAATTCTAACTAAAATGTCAAAGAAATCGCTCCGATGTGAGCACTCCAAGTTATATATATGCTAAATGAGGTAGCTGTAAGTCAATAGTCTGGCCTGTAGAGCGCCAAGACGTACATATTCATCTTTATTATTAGCAGAGATTTATCATCAATATCATTTATTTCTATCAAATTATGGCTCTAGCTCATGAAATGATCGACCTTAGATAAATAAAATGTGAGATGTGCAGTAGCGGATTTAGGTGTTTTCCAGCAGTGCACATAATGAAGCCCCTCTTTAAATCAACTGGTCAGTATAGATTTATATTTCACCACATTTTTAACTTCATCAACATGCTAATATTTAATTTAGATTAAATTTATTATTTTATAACCTCTTAAAATATATCTTTTTATTTATTTACTTACTATGTCTCATGACTATGAAGCGCTCATTTTTTGCATGATACATTAAAGCAGACACGATTTACTTGTAAGAACTAATTGAGTGCAATGAAACAGATAATAACTTGAGCAACTTTCTTCACAAAATGTTAATATTATAAGAATATTTTATTACTCATAGAATTTGAAGTATTTTACGAATTTATTTATTGAAAACTAAGTTAACGTTCTAAATCGGCCTGACTGGGGGCTCTTGAGTCCAATGGGGATAGGCATAATTTACCTAGTTGAAGATACTCCATTAAATAGTAAACTTGTCTTCAACATTGTACTACAAACTAAAACAAATTTTTGATCCATTTGGTGGAAAAGAAGGCACCTAAAATCCGTATTTAATTTTCTTCAATATGTTATGAAACACAAAACGAGCCCTATTGCGCTAATGCATTCAAAGGAAGACCACTCTATCAGTTTTAATATTATTGTAATAAAATATTTTTAAATATTTTGCGTCATTTTTTGATCATTCTGAAAAAGCATAGTGCAGTGGCACAAAACTGATTTTTTTTCTATTGTTGTTGTACAGTAAATTACAGTTCCAATAGTCTATTTTTCAATTCGCTGAAACAAAATTTAATAGCATTTCTTGATATAATTTCTACATTATATACATTTCAGCAATTAAATATTCTGTTAATTTCAATATTATAAACAAGGGTTGAATTTCCTGAAATTGTCAAAGTAAAAAAACACTTTTCGGATTCAAAACTTACAGATGGTGATTTCAAAAATCTGTTTTAAACAAGGAAGAAATAAAATTGTTACGATGAGTTAATTATATATGTAGGACTACTATTTTAGAACGCACATTTAATTATATTTCGGACTGACAATTACATTAACATAAAAGAAAGGAACATTAAATAGATTTCGTCGAATGCGGCGTAGGATTAATTCACATGTTACGTCGCGTCTTTCGTTTAGAGACCCGTCTCGTCTCACACGTCCTGACTTTCGTTCA
>JAPMOR010046940.1:336043-382337 GCA_026543865.1 Argiope aurantia | reverse complement strand
TATATATATATATATATATAACAATTTTAAAAATTAAATTTCTTTTTCTCGTTTTATTAAATAAGATATTATTAATTCTTAAAAAAAGAAATTTGAAAACAAAGCAATTTGATCATTGCAACTTTACAGTTTTCAAGTATGACATTTGCAAAATAAATTAGACCTTTCTTTATTTCTTGATTCAAATAATTACCCGATACATTTAAACAAAGATTTTTTTTGCTATTTAAAATTAATCTAAAGCAATATTTAATATTATTTATAACATTTGTATTTTATTTCATCTGTAACTTTTAAAGGAAGAACAGGAAAAAAGAATTTAGTGTTTTATTGATAAATTTCTGCTAAACTTAAAACTGCAAAGTACTTTACTGAAAATCTAGAGAAATTGGTTTAAATATATTTAAAGATTTCATTATTTGAAATAGCTTAGCAATGAAACATAAAATAGATATCTATTTTGTGAAAAATATTTATAAAAAAATTACCAAATAATCTTTTGGAATTTCTTATTATCAGTTCCAACACAAGTTGACAGCATGTGACAATTGAATAAATCCTAATTTATTTAAAAATAAGTATTAGTACTTGACAATTGACTGGTCTTTTATGTGTGCATAAAAACTTTTGAAAACGAAAGTTATTTAGTTTTATGGAAAACACTTTCTTTATGAATCATGAATAGAAACATGTTTGTTATCATTCACTGGCGAGGCATCCTCTCATGCTTCAAATGTGCACTGCCAACTTAAATTTTCGTTAGTTTTAGAAATGCGCCACTGATATTGATATCTTTATGCATTCTTATGTTAATGTAAAAATGATACATAAGATCTTTTACGTGGAAGTATTTTCATTTATTTTTGAGGTGACTTCAATTTATTTTAGGTTAATTAATTGATATCCCATACTGAAACTACACGAAGACTGAGTATAATAACTAAACTGACATCAGAGATTTCAATCAAAATTTTGCAATCGTTGCCGAAGGATTTAGTGTAGAAACCACAATCTTTACAAAAGGATTATCTATCATTTGTATTATAATTCAAAAGAATTGCTATAACGTCTTATCAATTCTTATTATATTATTTCTACTCTCAATTTATAACTATTAGACCGCGATAAAAGTTTTCAAATATATGTTAAAATCGATATAGCTCTGCTTTTTAAATGATGAAAGTGGTTTCATAACTTTTCTAAAGAAGGAAATATATATTTTTATCGCATGATTTAAGTGCCTTATCTATCTAAAGCATTGAAGTAATAGAAGCTTTGGAATAATGCCGAATTGTCGAAAATTATAATAATGAAGCTTCTATTATGATTTCTTCATATAAGGACAAGTATCTTTAGAACAATACAACGAAATAAATAACCTATATTACAGACTTTAATTTAAAAACATATGCGTATTTCGTTAAGAAATTCCAAGAAATGTGTCGAAATTTTTGTGAGTACAAATTTCTAGAAAAAAATATTTCCTCAAAGCGCAAACCGCAACGAATGTTATTAAGATAATTCAAGATCTTACTGAATAAAATCAGGAAATAATAAAAGGTGGGTAATTTTGGCGCCTTATTAGAAATTATTATTGCATGTGTAAAACTCCTTCCATAGAATGTGACTAACCAATCTACCGTTTCTTATTTGAATTCAAATGATGCATTGACATAGTTTGTTAAAATCTCTAAATAATGTTAGATTTCCTTCCGAATTAAGCAATTGCTTAGGGTTGCCAGTCTGTAAAAAGTGTTATTTCCCTAGTTGGCAAATTAATCTGTAAAAATATATGAATTCTATGAATTGCAAAATAAACATTGTGTAATTCTGATGAATTATTAATATTATTAAATAACTGAAAGTATGATGAATTATTCACAGTGTATTGAGAAATCAAACATTCGTTTAACTGGTTATATATTATTCCACCTGACTAATCTTGTAAAATAATAAATTTTTAACGTTTAAAATTTATTATTTTCTAATAATCTGTTGCAATAATTAAATACTTTTATACAAAGTGGTTATGATTAAAGTTACCCTACACAGAACTATGTAGAATCGGTTCTGGTTAAAGCACTTCCTTGAGATGTAGTTTTTGACTTGTATGAACCATGAGAAAAAGAAAACTCCAATAAATAAATAAATAAAAATCGTCGCCTTAAAATCATTCTTCGCCATGTTTTTAGAGAAGTAAGGTCGAGCTATACTTATCATGTTATGTTATCAGAGCTGCAATATAGGTATAATTGCACTGTAGAAATATCGGCACCAGAAAGCTTGCGAAAAGGGTTTATTCCGAAGAATGAATTGAAAAAGAGGATTACTGATTATGAAGAGACCGGAAAGTAGGGCTAGAAAGTAGAATGGAAACGGATTTCAGGTGAAAGTGTGGAAGAAATCTCTACTGCTTTGATTGAAAGAGTGCTCGGTTCTTCAAGTGCTCGCGCAGTGTCATGTGATTTGTCTCTTCGTTAGATTATAGCATGGAAAGATATGGTTGGTTATGGTACATTTGCGATCTTTTTAAAGTCTCATCCATATAAAATTTAAGCATAAAAGCTGTATCCTAGGAATAACACATTGATTTTGCTTACCGGCTTTCTCACCGGTGTGCACCTCAGATATGAGGACAAGAAACTACAGGTATGGTTGGGTCTCACCATCCAAGTGGGTACAAAAATGGAGGGAGTAGGCTACCTCCTATGATGATGAGACCTGCTACTCACGAGAAGGATTGCATCGTGACCGGTGACGGCCTTTAGGACTCAGCCATATTTCTCATCAATGCATTCGGGGCGGTCCTATTATTTAAATTAAATCAATATGCTCTATGAATAGGCATTGCGGATGAGCCTTGTATGGTTACCGGTTTCTGGCTAAAATAGCCACTGACAATACATGCTTTTGGAACATTTTGAGATCAGATAAGGTGCATTTTATGCTAGATGGAACAGTGAATACGCAGAATTATATGATATTGTACTGCAGGTCCTAATGTTATATATAAAGCCGCGTTGCGACGACCCGTGAACTTACGAAGTTAGTCATAAATCTGCCAACTGATCCATTTTGGACTACCTCGCCTGTGGGCATTGGTCCAGAGCTTCCCTCAAATAATAGTTGAAATGAACAGACATCAAAGAAGCTCGAAAGCCACAAGAATGGAGTAAGAAGGGGGAATGTGGCTGTCTCCAGACATGTACAAGTCGTCGGAACGGAGCTTAAAAATCTCTGAATTTTGATTGCATTACTATACTGTGTTTATTTTCTATTTATTTCGTTCTTGGTTCTTTTTTATTTGTAGAAAGTATTCTTCTAGGACCTAAAAGATGTTCTATCATGAGTGCCTATTACTGTGAACTTCTATGGCAGCAAGTCATTACATGAACACGAATGTTTAGGGAATTATGTTTTCATGCTAGATGGTGCAACATCCCCTATTACTCGATAAGTGAAGAAATGGCTTCCTGTTCACTCTGGAAATGATCAGTTAATTTCAAAATATTTCTTGACTATCTGGCTTCCTCATTCTCCAGACTTGAATCCCTTAGATTTTTGGTTGTGGCGATTCCTGAAAGATCATGTCTGTGGCGGAAGCATAAGGATAATGCCTGTATTGAAAAAAGAATAATGGACCATATTGCTTCAATTCTTCAAGAAACACTTCGCGCTGTTGTTGAACATCCTATAATACGTTTTGAAAAGGTAATTGATACAAATGCCTACATTACAACACATTTGTAAAAGTACACATAGTACAAATTATATAATTAAATAAAGCTTTGCGTTTCAGATTTGTGCGTGATTTTTTTTTTCATTCTTTATTCGTCGTCTTTTTTATCTAATGTTTCAAATTTGAATCATCAAAATTTTATTACAGATTTCTTTTTCTTATGGCACAAATAACGCATATACTAAGATTTAACAAAATATAACACCTGATTGGTCTTTATATGCTTGAGTAGAATCATTTTAATTACAACCACCTTGGATATAAGTAAAGAAGCATTAATTAATAATTTTGGTTAATTTTTAATGCATTTTTTTCAGTTTTTGATGATTATAAATATATACGTATTTATTTATTTACTTACTATATTTATTAATAAATAAATAAACATTCTCTAATTTACAGAAACGAAAAACTAAAAATAAATTATTAACATATTGACTAAGTTAAAGAAAAAAGCACTTATTTTAAAATTAATAAATATCACTAAAACATTTTGTCATCGCTAAAACATAATTTGAGTATAAAAATAATAGTTTTCGAATACGAATTTAATTATTTGTTGCAGTTCTTTATTTTTAGTTATTCTTAATTTCAATTATCCAATTTCTTGTGATTTTGAGTTATTATCATACGAAAATGCACAAATAGACTCTCTCATAGATTTCGCCCAAAATTCGACAGAAATCTATATTTCTTGGGTTTTAACACACTTTCTTTTATTATCTGTTAAAAATTACACCTAGTTACTATCATGTTAAATATATATACCTAGTCTTACCACACCCAGCAAATTGATGGGTTTTGATCATCAATGCTTTCAATGTAATTTCTGGCTTAGTTTATGTAAATAAGGGAATATAATTTAACAAAAATAACATTTAATATAATAATTTATTTATTATTAATAAAAAAATCCAAGTAAAACAATTTGATAATTATTACATCCAGATTACATTTATCAGTTTCAGCTTTTAGTTCTAAATTGAATAATAATCGGAATAAAATAGATTCCATTATAAAGGCTGCCGAACACTTTTGGATCAAACAATATAATTTCATATGAAAAATGTAATTCAAAATTTTTAAGGTAATGTCTGAAAGCGATGAATGTAAATATGTATTGATGTCCATCATTGCATAGATGACCCCTAAAGTATTGTAAACTTTGAAATTGCTAAAGCCGTTATTTTGACGGGTCTTGGTATAAATAGGTATAGACCATACTGATTATGCAAATTAATATAGCTGAGTGGAAAAATGAATAGGAATATGTAATTGTTTTTATATTTCATTAAAAGTCATAGTAAAATGTTAGGACGATTCATAAATTATATCAAAATTTTTAAGTATGAAATTTGAAATCGTCAAAATGAAGGTCTTTGTAGTTCTAGTAGTGTTAATAGACGAACAGTTTATTTTTCAGACTCATGGAAATCTAAGATGTTATGATTCATCAAAAAAATAAAAGTTTTAATTATTACTTACTTTTGATTATTTGATTACACTTTTTACATAGTGATTACTCCGACAGTTTTATTGTTAATACAATGGAAAACAAAAAATAATAGTTGGATACAATTACGTAATTCCGAACTCACTCCAAACTGTATTTTTGTATATTGTTCTTGTCTTGAAATGATACTGATGATCTCGTACAAAGTGTTCTAAAAATTATAAAGATTTTTTTTATTCAACAGTTTGGAAAGTAACCTTTCGAATTCTTTACTAGATGCAAGATAGACCAAGAAAAACTAGAGTCGCCATTCAAAGAGCCAAAGCATTTCTTTAACTCTAGAATTCTAATCTACGTATATGCTGTTTCTGAAATAGCTAGGAAATAAATCTAATAATTTTTTCTTATAATACAAAGTTAATAGATACCTGTGTCTATTTGAAAATTATAATAACCTTTTTATTTTCTCTTATACATAGTATAGAGAAAGTATAGAAATTTCGTTTTCGAAAAACACATTTTTGGTAAATGTCCGTCCGTCTGTTTGTCTGTCTATGACAAAAATAACTCAAAATTGCTTTGATATAGATGGAGGGATTTCGATATACTTTCTTTATACCAAATTTCTATATTGCTATCAAATTTTGAGCACAATAAGTTCGTAGGAAGTCTGTCTGTGCTGCTTTTCGAATGTAATTTAACAAGATAACTACAAAGATCGTAGATTCGGTAAACAGATATAAATCTCTAGATTCGGTAGAGATTTAGATCGATAAGATTCGGTAAACATTTAAATACTATAGTGTAGACACCTATCAAATTTTTGAAGCCAATCCAATGAGGAATTGACCGTCTGTCGGTCTGTACTTCTAGAATCATATAAACACGATAACTCAAAAACTCAATGGGCTAAATGTATTAACCCTCCAGCTGCTTATTCCGTGGGTTGGCAGTCAGTCCATTTTCTATTGCATCCCGCGTTTTTCGCAGTTTAGAGCGCTTATTTTTACGATTACAGATTTTTATAATATCATATTGTTATCGCGTAACATATAATTTCAGTACACTTTGAAAAATATTTGAACTTATTTGAAACATTGCATCTAAATAGTGATTTTAAAAAATTACGCATTTAGAGGATTAAATTTGGTACGGGATTTTGTAACTACAAATGTAATTTTTTGAGAAATTTTGGTTTTAATCGGTTGGGAAAAACGCATCTAAATCACAAATTCAATTTTTGGATGTTATTGACCACATGCCAGGATTAATCGCCAAATAACTCACCAAAATAGACAAGACAGATTCAATAAAAATGCTGAATTCACATCAAATGCTAATATTTCATAGCTATTCTACACCATTACCATGAAAAGTGTTATTCTAGTATAAAACTTTTATTAGATAGTATGCGAGAAAGTTTTAAGTTGACCAGTCCCAATGGTTTTATTCAGTCATTTACTACATATATAATGTCATATTTCTATGAATAATATTCTTGAAGGTGTTAAAATTTTTACTGTAGAATTTAAATGCAAAAAAACACTGAATTTGGTTTTTTTCATGAAAGAAGAAATGAAGCAGCAATATTTATTTGAAATTAAAGACAAGGACTAATCTTCAACAGCTTGTTTAAATAAGTCTTTTGATCTCATACAAAAGTTACTCAACGCTTACTGCTTGAAAAGCAAGAACAAAGATTACTCTTTTACAATGTGTGTACAACCAGTCTTAAAATCATTTTATTTCTCTGAATCAAATAGATAAGAATTATATGTCTGAAAAATGCATCACTGAACACAATCAATCAAAAGATGCACTGGAGCATTTAATGGACTAGCACTCTTGAGGTAAATATTAAAGATTTCTTGGGAAATCAGGAACTTGTTATTCTTTCCCCTTTCAAGGTTAAAATTATTGATGATTTATTGGAGATGAATTTGAAATTTGTTTGATTGAATCCAAATTGCTCAGATTTAAAATATATTCAAAGGATTGTGAAATAAATTGTGTTTATCATTTATTTTTGTCTATAAATCAAAACTCGTTTCTTTAATCCGCTGTAATTGGTTATTTTTATTCAGTTAGATTTATTTCCTTAGATCATTTTTTTTCACGATTGTAAAATTTCTATATATTTTGGTTTGGTCTTAGAAAGCATATTCTCTTTTGAAGATAATCTAGAAGAAGGATGACGATAGAAAAAAGAATAAGCACAGTCTGTGACCATTTCCATAGAATTATGAGAGGGAGACATCTTAGCAGCCAAGCAAGCATAGTAATATGTAAGAAAATTTTTAGCTTAATTTTTTTAAATTTGTAATTTTGAATAACAATTCATAACAAATTCAACATTCGCAAGATACGGCGTCTACTAGTTGTCTGGAAAATCAGCCAATATTTTTGGAGCCCGATTTAAAAAATTCAAAAATGGTGTATATGTATTTGTTTTTTAATTTTTTAAAGTGCTCCTTATTGTGGGTAGTTCTATTCATGAAAGGAAATAATCTTCTTGATATTCAATAATGACTGACAGGAGAATTTTTCTCCCTGGAACAATTTTCCAACAATTCAATACAATTCAAGTTATACCTCCAATGAGAAACAAGACAACCTCGAACAAATGAGAGTGGAGAACAAATAAGATTGAGGAATAAAACTTTAAAATTACTAATATCTCTGTTCTTTTTTATACTGTGATTTCATAAAAACCCTATATATTAGAAAATAAGATTTCGAAAGGTTTTCTTTGCAATCCATATTAAAATACGTTCTATTTATTTTGTCCGTATTAGCATTTGTGATTGAAATTTAATGAATAACATAAAAGTAATCGTGGAATCATTTCTTCCTTGAATTTAGAAATCCAGGAGTAGTAAACTAGGTATCAGGAATATAGAGAGCAAACTGACGTATGCAAGAGCATTCTAGCACAGTTAACATCGGAAACTATTCAAAATGTGCAGAACGACACATGCAAAGGTCATCCGCTTCTACATGAAAGTATGTTACCACATCCAAATAATCCACAACTAAAAACCTAAGAGTTAAGTCTCTCGATAAGCTTTGTTTTATGACCTATCAAAAATCTGTCTTTGGAAAATGTTCAGAAGTTTATGAATCCTTTATGTTCAAACAAAAAACAGTCATTAGAGGAATCTGCTTATATGTAACAAAATTTTTGGGATTTCTTTGGATATTTAATGGAATTATTGACACTATTGTTTACCAAATAATTGGCACCACAACATTTTGCCTTTTAAAATACATAAAATATAGAGCACTTTGAGAATCTGGTATTGGCGAGTACCGCTTCAATAAATTAAATAATATATTTTACCTAATTATTTCATTTGAAGCAATTAATACCTATGAAAATCTCTTATATTTCTTACATCTAAAAAAATAGAAAATCTCTTTCATAGAAGATCCATGTATTCCCTAGTGCTCTATAAAGCTGCATTATGGAGGGGTTGGAATACAGGTTTGGTGAAAAGGTTTTGATTTCAGCTGCTATTCTTGAAATACCTATTATATTGCCTTCACCATGAGACGTCGTCTTACAATTATGAGCTTTATTTCTATATGGTCCTGGTATTCCTTCAACAGTGGATGGAACTATGATTAAAGGAAATTGCCATTGTGAATCGAAAGTTTTTAAGTTGGTTTCATGTGAATGTTGTGAAATGGATTGCCAGTTCAGATATCATCTTCATCGATTGCAGAATTCGAGACTACCATTAATAATCCACTATTGCTTTAAAATGGGTGGGAATGGGAAATAGAATCAAATTACATCCTACAAATTCTTATTCCTATTATACTTCTCAAAACTATGGAAAACACATCTATTTCCATAATAATTGAGCTCGAAATGATATCTAGGAAAATTTATCTTTAGCATAGGGATAATATTCATATGTTAACCCTTTAAAGGGCCATTTTTTTTCTAGTCATATTATGTTAAAATATTTTTAAGCTTGAAATTAGAATAAGAAAAGGGATTCATTTAGCTTATTAGATAAATTTAATTTGATTAATTAATTAATTTGGTTAATTAATAATTAAGTAACAAATCAAGACACATCATTTTGTCTGAGATAAAGAACTGAAGCATCTAAGTTTCTGACTTACTAAAAAAATTTGTCAGAACTTATGCCAACCTACATAATTTCATACAAAGATTTATAAATTTGGTGGGAAACATACTTCCCACGGCCCTAGAAAGGGTTAAAAAAACGTATTTATGTTACTAGTACAGTGTTTGTTGGTTAATTTGAATTTTCCTCTGGTTTCTTGAATTTCCTCCTAATATGATGCTAAAATATTATCCACCATTTTAATGCATGTTTTTTGCTTAAAAATTAAAATTAAATATTATTTTTGCTAATTGAATTCGTCTATAATTAGTACTATTAATGATTCTAATAAACATTTTAAAACTCTTTAATTCATTCGATGGCTTTTCTGCTCTACGATTTATGTAACCAAAAAAGTATTACAAATTTGTCTCACTTTTAAAAAACTTCGATTTTTTTTGTTTTTGTTTCAATTAACGTTTGAAAGTTTTATCGCATATATTAGATGTACAACTTTTCTTTCGCCATTTTTTAATTGATGACAGTAGAAGTAAATACTTGCCGAAATAGCCAGATCGAAAAGTATCACACAGTAAGCTTGGACAACTGTACAAATAACGGCAGCACCTTCTGTTTCCATCACAAGTTTTTTCTCGAATGAAGATGTCAGTTTCCGAGCCAAATTCTCGTCATTTGCAAGAAATTTTGAATTTTCGTTTCCATTAAAAAAAAGGCTGCTGAAGTCTAAAATATTTATAGTGAATCTGCTTTTAGTGAAGAAACATGTCATGAGTGGTTCAATGCTTCAAGAATGATGGTTTTGATGTCGAGAACCGGCATGGAGGTGGAAGATACTTTTTTTTTTCGAAAATTCTGATTTGGAGGCATTATTTGATGAGGACTCGCGCCAAATGCAAGAAAAATTAGCAGATTCATTGAGAATAACTCAACAAGCCATTTTCAAACGCTTTGGAATTATAGGAATAATTCAGAAGCAAGGAAATTGAGTTCCATATGAATTGAAGCCTAGAGATGTTGAGCGGCATTTCCTTTCTTGTGAGCAGATGCTTCAAGGACAGAGGCAGAAAGTGTTTCTATATAGTATTGTGACCGGCAATGAAAAATGGGCCCAATACGATAATCCCAAGTGCAGAAAATCATAGGGAAGACTTGGACCTGCCTCCATACCAATAGCTAGACCTCATGTTGAAGATGTCAAGGTTACGCACTGCATTTGGTGGGACCGACTCTGTGTGAATTATTATGAATTTTTGAAACTGAGAGAAACTATCACTTGGAATCAGTATCAAATGCATTTGATGCGTTTGATACAAAGGAGAAATAAGGAAAGTATTTCAAATAATAGTATCAAGATGGACATGATAATATTATTTTCCGACATGACAACGCTCAATTACAAGTTTCAATCAAGACATACTTGAAAAGGAGGCCTTAACCAGCCCGCTCTGTTCTCCATATATTGCTCCTTCTGATCACCTTTTATTCCGATCAATAATGCACGGCCTGGCTGATCAAAAAAAAATTTTTTTTTTATTAAGAAGTTCAAAAATGGATCAATTCATGAATTGCTTCAAACGATGTAACTTTTTTCGAGATAGCATCTGACAATCGCCAAACAGATACGAAAAAGTTGCAGCTAGCGACGACAGTACTTTGAATCCTGAATAGATAATTACTTTTTAAGAATAAAGTCTCAAATTCTGGAGAAAACCGGGGAACAGGAAATAAAGTTATACACATATTATCCATATATATGTATTGAACATAAATGTTTTTATATCAAAATTATTATTTTAAAATTTTCAAATATAATTATAGTTAGTTTAATTATAGTTACTATTATTTGATATATTAAAATTATTTATTAATTTTATTTATAATATTTAATTTTAAAACAGAGAAATACTAAAATTAAAACATTATTGCCATTTTTATTTCCATAATTCCCTGCCACACTTGTAGTTTTCTTTATAGACACCAATTTCCTGAATTGTTTGTCCGGGTAAAACGAATTTTTTGCTAAACTCTTCTTAGCTCCAAATTAGACAAGTTCTATTTTATTTGTCACACGCACACACACACACACACAACTCAACACACAAATCGCAATCAAAACTAAATATGTCTTCAGTGGATTAAACCGAAACGGGTCTCATTTTTAAAAAACAATGTTTTCTGTCACGTTATCGGTGAATACAACAAAACGATGCTATTTTCACCTCAAACGTTGTAATAGACCAAAGTGATAGATTTATTTCTCCCCATTTTATTCATGTGTTTACTGCCTATTTCTGATTTGGCACTCTCTGTGTTTTTCTTTTTTTTTTTTTCTGTCTAAGGTTTATTTACAGTATTTTACCTTGTTTTATTTTTATTTTGAAGTTCTTTTCCTTTGATTTGTATTTAGATGTATAAAATTACATTCTTTTCAAATGATGAAATTGCGTCCCTTATTGTATGTTTCGGATGAACAAAAATTTTTTGTCTAAATGCATTAAAAGTGCTTTTGGAGAATTATTGAGATTAAAAACTTTTATACTCGATTATTTAATCTCTCTGGGGGGGAGCACTTCAAAAATGAGCATTCGAAGCTTTGGTGGTCGGTTCTCGCTAACCTGGTGCTTACAGAAAAAAGGGAATGGGTTGGCTACCTCCCATCGATAACGGGACGTACCTCCATCGGGAATGGTTGTACCATGGCAGGAGATGGCCCTACTACAGTTCCCGCCAGTGTTGCTGTTGTAGTGGTCCGGTCATTTAGTTTTTTCCGTGTTCTTAGGGTGAGTCGGAGTAGTGAATCTTTTAAATTTCGAGAAAAATCTTAAATAATTTAATAATATCAGCATTCCTTTAGAAGACATAACGAGGAATAATTGAAAATGGTCCGAAACTTCCGGTCAATTGATGTGAACAAGACCTGAGATTCCATTTTCGTTTCAAACATCCACAATACACCAGAATTTAAATTCCATTATGACAATGTACAGCTTCAATATTTGGTGGAATGGAGTTTTTAACCTGCGGTCCCAAAGCCGAAAATCTGTTTTATCCATCTCGAATCCTAATATTGTAAGAAAAAAAAGTTCCTGAAATAAATATATGGGAGTGCTTTTCTTCTTAAATGTTATAATTACTAACCGTCTTTGGTTACCAGATAGACATCCGAGAATATTAGTTATATTTGATTTCAATTGAATCTCTTATAAATAAATTTCCAGAACAAAATATTTTTACGTTTCAAATTGCGATAGATATTAAACCCGTGTTATTTAAATTACCCTTACAGTTGTTCCGTTTATTATTAAATTAACTTTCTAATGAAGTTATGTCTTTTGACACTGTAATACCATTAAAAATATAACTATCTTGGTAATATATATTCGCATTTCAAATTATCTTTTTCGGAAATGCAATTTCATTTCCTAATTCCTCATGTAAAATAAAGCAATTAATTATTTCCTTCAGCTTTCAACATTGTAAAATAATCATGCCCTTAAATATCTGATGAATTGATTTGGTTTGAATTTCAAGGAAATAATGAAATTATTGCCAAAATTATTCTAAAGAATTTTCTATAAAAAGAAATTGGGGAAAATTTAATTACACGAAAGTTAAAATAATATAATCTAAGAAACATTTGTTTGAATTCTAAAATGGTATAAAAATCAATTTTATACAATAATATTGTCGGGAATTATTCCAGAAAAACACAAGAATATCGCATAATTTACTTTCAATTTACTAACTTTAAACTGCAGACGAACTTATTTAGGCCTTTAAATTAAAGGAAATTATATAATCACTGCCGTAACTAGGGTAGGGAAAGCATACATGAACCCTAGGCACCATTACTAGGGGCCGCAAAATTGAAAAACAAATTAATTTTATTTAAGAGAAAGGTGAGATTTTTTAATCTACCCAATTCTCATTCTCTAAGTTTACAAAAATTAAAATGGAGATTTTCTTTCTCTCGTTTAAATGTTTTTTAAAATATTTACTTAAATTGGAATTCTACAAAATTCAATTCATTGCCCAAACTTCGTCTTTAACATTGACAATCATGAGCTCTCCAAGATACGTTTTTGATTAATACGTAATATTAGACATATTGCCATAATATAATCGAAATTGGCGAGTAGTATTTGATAAAACTAGATTTTTTGGCTTCTTTCAAATATTTTTATACATTCCAATTATATTTTGCATTGCAATTGCCTTTATAAATGCTTTTTTTTATTTATATAAATTAACATTTTATATAAATAACTTTATAAGTGTTTGTTTTTATACTTAGTTTACTATATCTGATTGGATAATTAAGATGCATAGATTCTCAGCTAAATCATGAATTGACAAGTGTATTTATATAACTGTATAGATTTAATTGCTGTAGGGACGTTATTTTGGTATCTGTCCTGGGTGCTATTTTATGTCGGTCCGCTTCTGCCTATATGGGACATTAAATGCTCTTTTAATGGATGTAAGAAGTTAAGGAACATCTGAATTATTTAAGTGTATTCAAATAAGTTTTGTTCTTAAATTATTTGCTATTTTAGCTTGATTATATATTTTAATATCAAAAATAATAATTTGATGTACAAATCTTGAACGATCTTGCATGCGAAAAGGTTTATTTTCATCTAGAATGTCAACTTTTCTCTCTATGTACAGTGAGAATCAAGAGAAAGTAAATACCTATGATTGATTTAGGTAATGCATTATTTCAAATATATTACTGACATAATATAAAGTAGATATATGCAAATATTAATTTATTTAAGCAGAATCGAACAACCTGTAAACATTAAATTGAAATAAAATGCGTAAATGACTAAATCAACTTGAACCTATTTTCCAATCCATCCTCCCTTTTTATGCGTCAAAAATAAATAAATAAATAAAAAATAAAAAAAATAAACACTCATAAATCTTTCTCCTTCAAATGTTTTAATTTTATAGATAACACCATTTTTTCTTAGAGGATCTTGATATAAGTTAAAATGGTGTATTCTGTCTGAATTTATGTAAATTTCTAGAAAACTGAGACATTTTGAGATGGGGACACAAACAGTACTAGAAACGAGAAAATTGAAAATAAACTTGAAGGAAAACGGTAAATCCTTACGTGAAATGAAAAAAAATTGTTAAAAAAAACCATTGCACTTTAAAAAAAATTCTTGAAAAATACAGGGTGGTTATAATTTAAGTTCCACTTTGAAATGGTCATAAAAGGAAAACTACCGGACCAAATGCTATCATACTTGGTAATAGTTTAAAGAAGGTCATGGAAATTTCTTTTCTGCCAAAAAAAGTACAAAAACTCACCATCAGATGTGAAATGGCTCTGTATGCAATATTGTTAAGCAAACTAGGATATAAAGACATCGGTTTAAAATGTTTTAATTTTAATCGTTTCTGAAACGTGTTACAAAGCATGTTCAATGTGTGTTATCTCAAAAGAACGGTTTATGGTGATAATCTAAACAATTTGGCGGAACTAAAAGAAGAGATACACCGACATGTGCGTAATTTTCCTCCTGATATACTAAGAGCTACTGTTGAGATTATAGTAATGCGATTTATCTTGCTTTCAGAAAATGGGGGACGCCACATTGACCACTGCTTTGTAACACATTTCTGAAACGATTAAACACATTTTAAACCAATGTCTTCACGTCCTATTTTGCTTAATAATATTGAATTCAGCACCAATTCTACCCTGGTGTTGAGTTTTTTTTAACTTTTTTTGGCAGAATAGAAATTCCCATGGCCTTCTTTAAACTGTTACCAAGTTTGATAACATTTGGTCCGGTAGTTTTCCTTGTCTGACTATTTCAAAGTGGAACTTGAATTATAACCACCCTGTATTTCAGATAGATTAAAGATTTTCAAGGAACAGGAAGACCAAGACGACTTACTGATACAGAAGTGAAAGCAGTAGTACGATAGGTCAGAGCCAATTTAGCTGCAAATGCTGTTAAAATATCTCAAAGAATTTTCCAAAGATCAGTGAAGACAATAAATGTTATAGGGAGTATAACACTATGGAGGACTATTCATGATCATCGGTTACATGGCAGGATTCTACGTAAGAAATCATTCACCTTGAAACTGAACCAGAAAAAGCCTCTACTCCATGCCAAAAAAAAAAAAGAAAAAAAACACTTAATAAGGATTTAGATTTTTGGAATAATATTTTATTTAATGATGAGGAAAAAAATTGAATTGTTTGACACACGGAAGCTCACAAAAATATGGAGACCAATTAATGAAGAATTCAATAATAAGTATTCAGTTAAGACTGGGGGGGGGGGATCTGTTATGATCTGGGGGTATATGGCGGCAGCAGCCCATATTGAATCTAGAATGAACTGAATGGGAAATCTGAATATTTTAAAAGATAATGTTGGCCATAGTGTTATGAATGGTTACTCTATCGTGTTGTCCACTTTGGACCATCCTCCACAGTTACCAGATCTAAACCCATTGAAAATTTATGGGCGTATTTTGAGAAAAATGTACGCCTTAGAATCCTTTCTAATAAGGGAGAGTTGAAACAAATTGCCATAGAAGAATGGCAAAAAATCCCTCACGAAGTAACAAAAAAAAAACTGGTCACACCTGTGCTTAGATGATTAAAGGCAATGATAAAATCTAAAGGACAGTAAAAAAAATGAATATCACAACTTCCGTTGTTTTTGTCGATGTCAGTATTCTATGTTTACTTTTTTTTTGACGCACGTCATTTGATGCTCTTCTATTTTAGTTGATTTATTTGTTTTTGGATTTTGATTTAATTAAACGTTTACAAATTGCTGCATCCTACATGAATAAGTTAATAATTGCATATATTTACTTTAATTGTAAATCAATAATATATTTGAAATTTTCTGTATTGACTCTCACTGTATGTAATCATCAGCTGCTAATAATAAATATCCTTACTAATGGAATAACTAAAATGTATTGATAGATGTTTCATTTAAAAGTATATTCTTTTATTCTTACTGCGTAAAACCTGACTACTCTGAAATCTATTTTTTATTCTTCAGTTTTAAAATATAAATGCGAATGAAAAAAAAAAGAAAGTTTAAAGGATTCATTAAAATGATTTTATCTTGGTAAACAAGATAAAATTATATTCTTATAAATATCATATTTTTAATGGAGGAGTTAGATCAATGCGCTTGCAGATCCTTCAGAATTTTTTAAATTTGGGTTAAGACGTCTTTTTTAAATGGATAGTTCATTCTTTTTAATTTCAGTGTCTGACAGAAATTAGTTTTAAATATTCTTAATATAAATATAATAATAAATTGTGAAATGTATTAAAGACTAAAAAGTAATCAGCAAGAATGGTTTCCTGAAACTTTCTCGCTTTCAGGAAACCATTCTTGCTGTTTCCTGAAATGTCCGTGTCCCTCTCCCATCACATAAAATTGTGGACCTTGGGTAAGGACGCGAATGTCTTGCATGACGTTGGCGAATAATAGTTAAGAAAGGCAGATCTTTGGCGTGAATCCAGTGTTTTCATTATATCTATCGTGTGTATATTATTTTTGATGCCTTTTTTCCCACAGATTGTAATTAATATTTGATACAAAACATACCGAATTTCATTGATTTAAATCAATGCATTTATTATACATGCGAAATTACAGATCACCTCTGATTTAATATTTGTCAAGAATCTAAATTCTCCCTAATGCTAACCTGTGAGCCAAATTTCATTTACCAAGCTCTTTGCGTTTCCTTGTGATCGAGTTCACTTGTCCTCGAGAATCAGACAAACAGGCTTCTTGTGAATGGAGTTCGTTCAAAATTTGATAGAAATCTAAAAATTTGATTTTAAGCACATGTAATTCAAAGCGTTTTTGAGTAATCATGCATTCAGACGGACAGACCTAATGTCAAAAATGTGTTTTGTAGATTCAGGGAAACCTGAAGCGTGGAGTTAAACTTTTTGACGATTACAATACTGTCTGTACATTTCGTATATGAGAAATTAAAAAGTAATATTAACAAAGAATTCTTTTACAACACGTTTTTATTAATATGCTAAAAGATGATTTTTTTATTAAGATTATCAGAACAAAATCGCAAATGCGCGAAACGCTGGAAACAATTCTATAAGGAAATTAGATTGGAATGATTGTTACATGGAAGAAAATTTCTAAACATGCATTAAAAATTAAAATATTTTATAAATTTGATTAAAATTTTCTTTTGCTTTGAAATTTACTGCCAGAATCTGATTCTTATACGATTTTATTTTGACATTTTGACATTTTTGCACTTTTAAATTGCCAATTGAAAATTTCTGTTTTTTAATACTTTTAAAAGATGTCTTTTTAAAAATTTTATTATTTATTGTACGGTAGGTATAAACATTACTAAAAGTAAATCATTTCAGAAGATAGATAGCATCATTTAAACAAAGATTATTCAAAGGTAGCATCATTTAAACATTTAGCCACAATCCAAAATATTTTATTGTAAATTCCATTCTCTCACATAAATGCCTTCTATGCAATTCTTATTAATTTTTGTCAAATTCTCAATTCTATAAACACCATTCCACAAATGTTTACATTTATTTAAGTATTGAAGTCTAGTGAAATTCTGTTCCCTTCTCGGTCGGCAAGCGATTTCGAGTCTCAGCTACTAGAGGGCGTTAGAAGCAGATGATAAATGCCCCTCTCTCCAGACCCGAAAGACGAATTTAGCGATTTAAGACTTCATTTGTGTCAAATAGGAGCTCATCTCTTGTCTTATTAGGTTTTTGAGCCCAGACATTATCGTAAAACAGGCAGGAGAAAGAAGGTTGAAGGTCAGCGGCAGAGTGTTTTTAGCCCTATTTTATGAATAGTAAAAGTGTTTTAAGCCTTGTTATTACTGGTAAAGATGGTATAAAATTAGGCATATAAAATATTAGAGTTCCTCACCATTGTTTTGACTCGCTCGCTTTCCTTTTTCCTGCTTGTTATTTTTTGAAATTCTTTTTAATCCGTCTTCCATTTTCGGAATAAAATGTGATGCAATTGTTATGGAATGAATGCTCTGAAATGCTGTTAGAACTTCTGTCACTTTAGTATTTGTGTCTCTGAAGTATAAAGCACCATTTTGATCAAATATATATTTATTAGGGCTCAAACAGTTAATTTCTAAACCGTTAAAATGGTATATGCTTCCATCTGAGAAATTAATTAACTGGTTTAATCAATTAATTAATCCAAGTTTAAATGAAATATAGAATTTCATGTTATTTGAAAAGATAAATGTGCTTCTGGAAAATTAAGAATTTATATTTTTATGCAGTGCTCTGATTCTATCATTAACATTCTGTGAAACATTTTAAACAAAAAAAAGAAAAAAATCACTAACTGAGCATAAAAGTTTTAAAACTTTGAAATTCATTATTTTAAATGTTTTTAGACCATTTTAATGGCCACTTCGATGAAGGAGGACAGGTTCTTTTATAATAAATTAAAAATAATGAAACTCAAAGTTTCGTAACGGTATATTTTAATCGTAGAAAAATGAATCGATTTTTGCTTCTTTAAAGTATTAGTGTGTTTAGAATATTTCATTGAATATGGATATGATCAGAAAAATGTATAAAAATTTCGATTTCATATTTTTTTTAAGGAATTCATGCATTATTACAAGTATTTTTTTCGTAAATTATAGCATTTTTCTAATTGGAAGTATATACATTTCTCTAATGGTCTAGGAATTAGCATTCGGATTCAATTAGAGTGGGCACCCTAAATGGTCCTTATTGAGAAGTTTCTTCTCTATATTAAATTCTTTCAACTATAAATCGAGAATATCAGAATATTCTAAGCTGTTCTTTGAATTTCAAATTAATTATTGCTGTAAATGTAGCCAAATAGTAATAGCAACAATAAACAGCTTCTTTTGATTTCGTAAATTCCAGAAAGTTTTTAATATTTAATAAAGGTGCAAGGTTGGGCATTTAATGGAATTTGATTCATTTCCTATCAGAAAAAAAACGTTTAGTTTATATTCCAATGTTTATTGCTAAAAAAACTTTTATTCATTCGGAAGTTTGTTACACGAATGTTGTTGATACGTTGCTAAACAAGATGCCTTTGGAGAACGGCTAATTCACTGATAATATTGGTTCCATTTACTTGCAGTCAAATTTCTTATAACTTAACGATATTGATTCATCCAAAAGCATTTTTAAGCATCAAATTGTGAGAAATATCAAAGTCGTGTTATTTAAGTCTTACATCTGTTCTGTTCTTTGCACATGAGAAACGCCCTAATAGTTCAATGATATCATAGTACTATTGAAAACGTGACCATTTCCTTTGACTTTCGTGTTGCTGTAGCTTTAATTTTTTTATTCTTCACAATAACATTCTTCACATTTTTATTCCTCACGTAATAGTAAAAAAAGAAAAAAGAAAAAAAAACCCTCTTCAGTCTTTGCTTTCAACAATGGAAGATTTATTATTTGAAAGAACAATGAAAACAATTTTAACTTCAATTCAACACTAAAATCTACTATTATTAAAAAAATTTCTAAAAATTGTGAAATTTTAAAATTTAGCATGACAGTTAAACTGTTATCATGAAAAGACAAATTTTAAAATTAAAAAACTAATTTGAAAATTATATTAGTGCTTTATATTTCAAAAGTTAAGGCGAGTAAATATCAAATTAAAATTAGAATTACTTGAACAAATTTTGCTTAATTTCAATTAAAAATTGTTATTGAAACTTCAAAAGAATCATTCCAAGATGCATTCCTACCTTTGAAAGTATATATGTGTGAAATTTGGTAGCTCTAAAACAGATGGTCTGGTCTATAGGACTTATTGTACATACACACACATTCAATTTTATTAATAGTAGAGATAACAAACCTAAGCTGTTAATAAATAATATGATTCAAAATTCCCAAGCAAATTTTCATTGCAAATTTAAAATGATAATACAACCCATGCAATTTTTGCATCGAATTATAACACCAATACATGCTTCTGAGTTTTAAAATATGATAAAATTTCAATTATTTGGATTAATTGGTGACCGGACTAGATTCGGATAAGCTAATATGTAGATAATTGAAGAAGAAATTATTCTTGTTGGATGGTGAAATTTGCTTATAACATCAGCACAATGATTGTTATTGTTGATGTATTGGTAGACAACAAAGCTAAAATTTTATATATGCCATGATACTGGATTTCCAGGCCAAAGATTTCTTTTATTTTCGTTGAAAATTTAAAATGCTTATGATCCTGTACAATTTTTGAGCAGAATTATAGTACTAATGATTGGTTTAATCTTTGTTTCTAATTCTGGAATCATAATAGAATTCCATTTATTCGGGATCAGACCCGTTCCGGATAACAGCAATGGAGTTATACTCGTTTCACCAGAAGGTATCTAGAAAGGTAATCCCCCCTTCCGTCTAGATATTCCCGTTTTATGAAGATTTATAGAACCACAGATCTGTAACGAGATAAATGGACGGACATGATAAAGCTACTTCCTTAAAATAAGATCTCCAAATTATTTTCCAATCACCATATTCCACCCAAAACACACACACAATTGCTCCAAAATTTTTTCCATTGCTAAAATTGATTGTCTAGCCTTAAAAGGTCGATAATTGATTCACTTGCCTAAAACACTAAACATTCTGTAAGCAAACACCCACAGTTCTACAAGCTGTCAGACAGTATAAGTTGAAACATGTAAATAGTCGTTTAATTTTAAAATAATTAAAATTTCCGAAAAATTGCTCTAGGGTGAACATTTTCTCCAAAGTATTCATGCGCCAAATTTGGTAGCTCTAAATTAAGGGCTAACTAGAACTCCAAACATATTCATTTTTATTATTAGTAGATATTAGAGATAGTAGTCGTAGATATATTAGTAGATATATATCTTTTATTGTGAATATTGCCGCATTGAAGAAAGACAGTCGAATCTCCATGGCCGAATGGTCATGGCACTGATCTCGTGATCAAGTGACCTGGGTTCGAATCCCTCTAGAGACAATGCGATTAATAGTATATGTAAATACTTAATTCCTTTATTTCATGTTCCAGAAGATACTGGACATTTCTTTAGTTTGCCAGACAAGTGTTCTGGACTTTTCTTACTGTCTCCAGAAGAGTATTCTGGAACTTTCTCTGCTTGTATAAAAGCAGAAGATTTGTCAGTTACTGTATTCTGAGTTCAATTAATAAATTGGTTTAGCTCTACTTCTTGTGTGTGTCATTGAGTTCTATACTAAAGTATCTATGTGACAATATTAATGCTCAGGTAATCTATACTTATAAAAAAGCTCAATGTGTGTGTGTGTGTGTGTGTGTTGGCGCTCTACAGGCCAGACCATTCAACCTACAGCTACCAAATTTGGCACGTGTATAACTTGAAGGCCGGCATTGTGCACCTGGGGGTTATTTTTTCGAATTTTTAACTAGAATTTTATTTATTTAAAATAATTTTTTTCGTAAAAAATAAAAATTAAAATTAAGCACGTTTCGCATTCATGAGAAAAAAATTAGCTTTTTTCAAAGTGTTGCCATCACATTGATTAAAGCTCCAATTAAAAATAAATTAAATCTTTTTGGAAATGAAATCTGCAAAAATATAATGTCTGTAGGAAATGAAACAAATATGAAATATTTTTTCTAAAAAATAAATTCAAGAAAAATTATTTTATGATCTTTTAGACTCTCTATACAGGGTGTTTATTTATTCCCGGACGCATTTTGATGTTTAATGACTCATAAAATAATGAAGATATAAACAAACTTATGACATTTATTGATGGAATAACTCATATATTTTCCTTTTCAGGTTTGAATATTTTTACTTTTGTAAATATCGTCTGCGCGTGTGATTAATTTCAGATAATTTCATTTTCCAGTCTAAATATCTGTACTTTTATAAATATCGTCTGCTTATTAATTGCCTTTTTCTCTCTTTTGTTTTTGGCAACTATTGAAATGTTATGTTTACTTTTGATGTGTTTGTTCCATGTAGTACTTTTGTATGTGATGTTTTATTCGAGCGGATATTAAGTAGAATGCATTCACCACAAGAGAAAGCACAGATTTTGTGGTGGTCATAGAGTTAATTTCCAATCAACTAAATCACTGACTTTTAAGAGTTAATTTCCAATCACTTAAACTGACTGATTTATGAAAATTTGAATATCACTATTCAATAAAAAAAGGATAATTTTAGATTTTCCATCGATAGTTTCAAAGAAAATACGCCAATCGGCGCGCAGTTTCTCAAGATTAATTGGCCTAAGATTATGAAAATGTTGAGTTATTCTAAATTTTTAACATTCAAAACTTCATAAATGTCTTAATTGATCGTGGAAAATAGAAACATTCATTAATTTATTTAAAATTTGGTGTGTCCAGAATATTTCTCAGAATATGATACCTTACTGCATTAAATTTAGAGTTCATAATTTTTGAAATGTATTTATAGGAAGGAACAAAATATTATTATTGATTTCATTTCAATCCTTTTGAAAGCAAAAATAAAAACTGAATTTTATGCTGAATCTGAGAAATTTTGGTTGAAGTATTCTTTGAGATATTACATAAATGATGAAAAATATTTTGTAGTTAACATAAGATTTAAATACCGAGCGATTCTGTTTGCAATACTCACATTTAATAATAATAATAATTAATAAATAACAATAAAGATGATAAATAAAATAAAACACTTGGTTTTATTAAAAAATATTTTAATATTAATTGCAATTTCATCATTTACATTTTAAATTAAAGTGGAAGTTTTATCGGAAATTACAACAAATTAGCAAAATATATATAGTAAATTGGACGAAACGATCTAAACAACAGTATAAGTTTGGTATGACTATCAAAATTTGAAGATTAAAAATGTTTTGTTTGAGAATCCTTTAAGAGACCAGTTACTTAAAATATTTAATTGAAAATTGTAGCTAGCGGTAATACTGGCGAACCGGCTGGTCGCCAAAGGCGGCTAGTGAGAAATAAATGTAGAAATTAACTCTCTTCATTAGAGAAACTTTTCTCAGTCATTATTCTAAATGGTGTTTCGCATAGAATTTATTGGATTTTGATGCTTAAGATATTATCTATTAAATTGTAATTTATAACACTCTAAATCTAGATGAGCTTTCCTGGAAGAATGAATTTATACAAATTTACTTCCTACATCTCAAAGCGATAAAATAAGCTCTTACATTTATTCATTTATTGATTTCACATTTGATTACGTTTCGGAGTGCAAAAGATTTTAAAAATTATTTCAATGTGTATAGTAACTGGTAAATTTATACTTTTAAAAATATGACACATTTTTTATTGTTATTTCATTATATATTGGTGAAAATATTTGTTTCGAAAAGGTATCTCTTTACTTTCCCTATTAACAGAATTCTTCGAAGAGCTATTACTTCAAAATAAATTTTAAATACAAAACTTCAAATATCAAAAACAATGATTTTTAAATAATTATGCTTACAAACACACATAAACAGACAGAGATGCTGGCGTAATTAAAAAAAATCTGTCTTGGAGGTCTATTCATCAACATTTTGAATTTTTTGTTCAATTTCTTGACAGTTCATACTAATCATTTTATAGATATTTGGAATAATAAAAACTACAAAAAAATGTACATTGAACAAATGGAACAATAAAAAATTCAATTGCTTTTCATTAACGTTAGGAAAAATATGTAAATATGTACTCGAACCTCTGATCAGAATTATCGATTTTTATATTACATTAGCGATCTGGCTATCAATTGTCCGGTACCCTCTAAATATTTTAAATAATTAACAAATCAGTCCCCCAGTCACAAGAATTGTACTGAATTCGTCCAAATTTTATTTCATGTGAAAGTTAATGTTACCTGGATACGTCTATAATAATATCATACTTTATACCACCGTCTATTTTCAATAGGAATCTCAAACACACTACTTTACTGTACATAATTTGTAGAATAAAACCGTCAGAATTCCCCAGTTAAATATATTAAACATAATGTCTAATGTACTGATTTTATCAATTTTTATTTCATATGAAAGCTCATAACCCCTAGATATATCACCCAGGGTCTTTGGTTACCTCGTCTCTATTTTTGAGAGATATTGCATAATATAAGTTGGAGCGTGTCCCCCATCCGACCTGAATCAGTTTTCACCGTAAATTCATTTCGATTTTTTGGAAGAATAGCTCACAAATCAGCTAGTAATCAAAAACAACATCTAACCATAATGATCTATCATTATTTTACATTTATAATTCTAGATAATACTTTCCTTTATTTTGATGAAATGTATTTCCTCAAAATTTATTGACATACTTATATTAATATCATTGCTGAAGTCGTCGAAGGTTGCTAATCATAATGACATTAAATTAGTCATGTCACTAAAATTTGATGAGGTACATCTTAGGTACAATAAAGTAATTATTACTGAGGTACTATAAAGTAATTATTACTTTAAGATATACTTGCTCTATAATAATAGAGTTATGTCTAGTTAGCTATATTTCAAAGTTGCGGAATTAATTTCCGACAAAAATTGAAGAAATTGTTCCAGTTAATGAGATTGTAAGCTCTGTTAGTGGTTTAATTTAGAGTATCTCTCATAAGAAAGGAATAAAGTAGACATTCCTTGATGACGTATATAAGAATCATAAATTTTCATAAGAAATTACAAAATTTGAAATCAGAACAGTAATTATAGTTGGTGAATTGTGTAGCGGTTTCTCAGCGTATGGAATTTGCAATAGCATTTTCACTTTCTTGTATATGTAGTATAGAGAAAGTATAGTAATTATCAAAAAATTCGAACACGAGATTTTGACCAATCTCCATATTTTAGACCTCCATGAGTTTGAAAAACACATTTTTGGAAAATGTCCGTCTGTTTGTTTGTTTGTTTGTGACAACGATAACTCAAAAACGCTTTGATCTTGAGATTTAAATTTTCAGATTTCTATCAAATTTTGAGTAAAATCTGTTCAGAGAAAGTCCGTCTGCCCTGCTGTTCGAATATAAATTAACACTATAATTACAAAATGAACACAGCTAGATAAATAAAATTCTGTAGACAGATTTAAAATCTATAATGTAGACATCAATCAAATTTTGATCCAAATCCAACGATGGGTTGACTGACTACTGGTCTGTACCCTCAGAAACATGTACACGCGATAATTCAAAAACACAATGACTTAAATACATCAAATCTGGTATGGGAATTTTATGACTACAAGTGCAAGTTTGTGTCAAATATTTGTTCCAATCAATTGAGATAAACATGTCTAAAACACAAATTTTAATTTTTGGATACTATGACCAGGCATGCCAGGGATTAGTTTCCAAATAATTCGCCAAAGATGAGACGATAGATTCAGTAAAAATGATAAATTCACGGCAAAAGTTAATATTTCGCAACTATTATGCGCTATCTAAGACATTCTCTGACATGACAATTTAATAGACATAATGCTCGAAAGTTTTGGGGAGACCATTCCCGCTGATTTCAATTTCTCTCGAAAATGGAGAAGGCGACCAATGATGATGTACCTAAGGATAATGAAATTGCCGATGAAATTTTTGAAAAACTATGAAATTAATTCAATTGTTGAGCTGGGGTATTCTATCACCGATCCCCCTGAATTAGTGTGCCTTTTTTCGATTTCTCTCGAAAATAATAATTATAGAATGTTAAACAACGATTGATGACATATTTAAAGTTATAAGATTTCATATGAAACGAAAATATGCGAAAGATGAACAGTAGTTGGGGTTTGAGTTAAAGATTTTTTATTTTCTTATTACTTTAAATATAGAGAATAAAAATTAATTCATAGCAATGATAAGGAAAGTGCGTGCAAAAAAATATTTAATATCGTCGCAGCATGAATAAGTATAAATCCAATAGTTAAAACAATAAAGGGTATTGTATAATATACATAAAAATATTTTTTATCATTTATTAAAATTAAAGAAAATCACTGAAGGGAAAATAAAACAGATTTTATTGAAATGCTTAATGCTGAATTTAAAGATTGTGAATGAATCTTTTGCTACAATATCATGTTACGAAAAAATATGTTAACATTTCGATTTAATTTATAATTTAAACGCCAATTAAAATTTTTATGAATTATTTTTCCATGAGTACTGCCTATTTGGTATCTTTAATCCAATGTTTCACCCTATACAATGTTTTGAGCCATTTTTTTCCATTAATGCCTTCATTCATATCATAACGTAGGTGTTATGTGTTATTAAAAACAGTAAACCACTCATTAAGATTATTTTCCCAATGAACTCTAATAAGTTAACATAAAATCTGCGAAAAATTTCCCGTAATTAATATCTGCTTATAAAACTCGAGGAAACTTATTCAATGCTAACTTTCTAGAACCTTTTTTTAAATTACTTATTAATACGCTTACGAATGAATGAACCAGGAAAAAAATAACTTTATATCAACTAAATTTGCAATTAATAATAAGAATAAACGGGTTTTTAATTTAAGAAATTATTTCTCATTAAATGCACTCTGTAAGAACTGAAAAGATAAAAGTTTTGTTTTTTAAATACTGTTTTTTTATTTTCATGTAAGCCAGTAATATTGTAAAAATAATTGCATTTCCTTTCCAGGTTTTATTTATGTTTTTCCAAAAATATTATAAACTTCATTCTTCAAACGTTTTTATTGGAGTCTAAAATTTTATATGAAGAATTTAAGTATTAGTATTTTATATAATATACGAGCTACAAAATGTTTTTAGTTCAATTAATAGCAATCAAATTTTCACATTAAATGACTATTCATAATTTATAACATAGGGATTTAAATTAAATAGTAAGCAACAATTTCTAAAATTAAAAAATAATAATAATTCATTAACTATTTATAAACAAAATTTACTTTTTAGCTTGGATATTTAAACATAAATATGCAAGCTTTACTATTAAACATGAAATATTGCGAAAAAAGGTTGAATAAAAGATGGTGAAAAAAATTAACAACTTACATGGAAAAATATTTGATAAATTTCATGGATCACAATTTAGAATGAATGAATATGTAGTGAATAGCATCCAATACGCTCTATCAATACGTGCTCTGTTGGAAATACAAAATGAAAAGTGAATCCATTTTTACATTTTATGGAAAAATCATATTCATATTCATATGATAAATTCAAAAATTGTTAATATGTAATCATATTCTGCTATAGAAGACAAATAAAATATTCCATATGAACAGGTTTAGATTGATGAAATATGTTAATATGTTAATATGCGGGAAATAAAAAAAAATTACGGATCAAAATAATTAAAATGGATAAAATTGTGATTCATATGAGATTGAAATTTTTCAAATTATTAATATATTGGCCTAACCCTGCATAATAAATATTGCAGTAAGATTGATATACATATATGGGTTTATATCTGTTTTAATGGAAATAAATGTAATAAATTATATAATAATATAAATTTAATAAATTCTAATTAATGAGGAAAGCTCAATGATTAGATTTGAATTGTTGATTAATACGATGAAAAATTATAAGTTTTCATAATTAATTAATGAAAAATTATTTCAATGATGTTTCCATTGGTTACAACATGGTACCAATATAGTTTTAAAAATAAAATAAAGTTAAAATTAGTAATTAATCCTACAAATATTATTTAGTTAATTTGAACTATTAAAATCTTTAAATAGCATTAACTTAAAATTAAACTTCTTTTCTCACAGGTGGCGTGGGATGAAAGATTCTATATTAATTGAGAAAACAATACTAAAATATTCTTACATTTGTACGACGCATTTCTGTATCAAATTATAGAAAATTCAAGCGAAGCATTCTGTTGTGAAAATAAGTGAATGCAAACTTATCTGCTGATATAACTATTTTCTGAATTATTACCGGAATGATAAGCAAAAATGAAATAACAAGAGAATACTATGTTCTCCGTTTTTATTTAACGTCTTTTTTCCAGTTCTTTTTATACATGTTTGTAAGATTTCACTCGTTTCGTGTTTATAAATATGAGATTTTTTAATACGATTTTTCTTTTCCTTAATGATGTGTTAGAGTTTTGTATTTTGCGCACTAATCTGGTCTTGATGATTATACATTATTTTATATTTTCAGAATTTTATTATCATCTGATTAATTTAATTAAATTTTGATTCATGACACGTGGTGTCACCGGGTAATTAATTTGAAAATTTCATTTCAATTTCTTAATTAATACACTTTTTAAATAAAGCGAATTTTTTTATATATATTATATATAAGCTGAATTGTTTTTTATAAAATGAAACAATCAGCCCGTTGAAAGCGTGTGATACACCATTGAAAGGTTATAGAAATCATGTTTAGTTTCTCGTATGCGAAGTATACAAACGAATGTATTGCAATCTTAAAAAAAATCGACCTCAAGATTTTGATAAAACTACACATTTCAAACTTTCCTTCCAAAAATTAAAAAATTTTGGAATTATGTCTGTCTGTCCATGAACATTACTCATATATATTTGAGACATAAAGATGAAATTTTATATATGTTTTTGAACCAAATTTGTAGACTTTTATCAAATTTTGAGAGCTATTTATTCGCAGAAAGATCATCCGTCAGTCTACAAAAACTACGATAACTACAAAACGCAAAAAAAAATTGTACTAATAAAATCTAATACACAATTTTAGTATTCAATTTGTAGATACATATTGAATTTTAAAAAAATCGGCCAAATAATTGACAGTCTGTCAGTCTGCATGAGCACTCACATGAAAGCGATAATTTAAAAGTGCATTAAGTTAATAAATGTAAATTAGAAGGGCATAGTTACTAAAATTATATTTCAATGTCAAAAGTTAGCTTATATCGGTCACTAAGGAACGTTCATAATGTATGTTTAGCCTTTTTTACTGTACCACAATGTATAAAGCGTTCAGGGGCGAGACTCTGAAAATAAAAATTTGAGTCACTTCTTTGATCAAAGTTCCCCTTTGATAGGATTTTTATTAGATAATATGGGAGGTAAATTTCGGGGATAAACTCCAACTGGTTTCTTGTTTCTAATTGCAAGCTGCATTATTAGAAGAATTTTTGACATATAATTCAGGAGTAATGTATTGAAAAATGCTCTCTAAATATTCAATGTGAATTTTAATTAATGAAAAATGAAATAATTTTTGGGTTATTTCAGATAGTTTTAAAAACTATATTTTGAAAAGAACTTGGGCAAGGTATTCAATAAATAATGCTTTTAAGGTGAGAACTTTCAGAAGTAATAAAATAACACTACTTGGTCAAAGTAAATAAATAAAGTTGAAAGAGACAGATTTAAATTTTTTTCATCTTATGATTACATTTTCTTTTGCAACTTTTCCTAACTGAGCATTGTTTTAGATTTAGGTCGGTTTTTAAATTTCGAAAATGATTTTCATCAATGTAAATATGCATATTTACCAAATAAATGCAAATTTTTTAGTAATAAAAATACTATCTCCATTGGAACATAGTTTAAAAGGCGTTTTGAAATACCGTAGAAATGATGTTTAACAATTTTCTTTTATAACCTCTCTATCAATGAATACATTATAGTACTATCTAACAATTCTAGTACTATCTAATACAATACAATATCTAGTACAATAGTACTATCTAACAAATGGCATTTCAGTTCAAAATCGTGGATTAATTAAATCTCATACGGCATTCTTTAAAATTACTGTTACCCTTTATTCAAAATGAACTCCTAGTATTCAGACGCTTATCATTTGTGAAAATTTAAAATAATAAATTCTTTATTTAAATTTAAAATAATAACTTTCTTATATAATGGATAGAATTTTTTTATAAAACTTTATTAAACATGGGAAACATAATGAATTGAAAGCATAGACATTTATACTGTAATGAACAATATTATCCGTCTATTGTCTCCTATTTCTGTCTAAATCTGTCGGAGCTTCTTTCGTTATTTAATTTCAGTTGAAAATTCCGGATTATTAAAATGAATGGGAGAGCACAAGTGCTAGTAACTTCCTAATATAGTTAAAAGTGAAAAGCCTAAATGTTTTTGTTCTCCATTAAAATCCTAATATCTGAATAAATTTCCTTGAAATTTTGTTGAGAAAACGAGTAAAGGATTTTTTTAGAGAAAATTTCCTAAAAATTATCAATAAATAGTTTTTTTATTAATGAAAACTTTATTCCCAATTAGGAGGCAAACAACATGGTACCACTTAAGATCAGTTCAGTAAAATGAGTTTAATAAATAAATAGGCTTTCGTTTAACATTGAAAATTTTTTCAACTCATCAGCAATTTTGAGACTTAAAACTTGGACTGTTTGTTTTTAACGGTAGATGGAAATTCATTCTTCAAAATGGCTGCTTTCATATTTCCTACTTTAAAGAATTTAAATTGCAATTTATAATATTTAATTAAAGTTCATATCTTTCTTTAAATGCCAATAATAATTTATAAAATTAGTAAGTGTAGCGGTAGATTTAGACATAGTGTAGTTCTAGGCAAGGCTTATTACGAGTCCCTTCTTTTAATAACTAGTCATTTTAGTTTCCTATTTCAACAAATATTAAAATAGAGCATTAACATGTCGATTAGTTTTCTTTTATTTTGGTACTTGTGTAAAAATATATATACATTACAATTATTATTTTATATAATCTGTCAAATGAAACACAATTGGATAAATAAATGACTAATTATCCAATAAAACTGTAAATATATAATTAGTTAACTTTAAATCCTTTAACAATTATTTTTATGTAAACGCGCACTGTAGTCCTAATAAATATAATTTATAAAATTTGTATATTTATTGTATTTGTATTTTTACTGACATAACCGGTCCCAAACATCATTTGTTAACTAACTAAAAGGTTAAATTTCTATCAAGGTATTAATCTGCTTGTTTTAAAGATCTTCCCACAGGTTTAAATTTTGATAGGTTCACGAAATATCACGCATCGTTTCATATTTTTAAACATGGAGATTTTTGCATCTAACATCTGCCTCACTGTACCCTGACACAATTCAGCACTCCCAAATGAGCCCCCATATATGATAATTAATGCACTTAATCAATAGAGGCAACGCCGCACGGGCGCGACCCTTAAAGCAGCGAGAAATGACATTAAGCTCCCACGCCATCGAATGTATTGAGCATCGAGTCATCTTGGCGTACAAAAGAGCCATGAGCAATTTAGGGTGTTGTTTTACCATCCAAATCAAGCTCGCTTGATTGAGAAATGATGATCCGGGGCCCACGCCGCCAACTTTTTTTGCGCATTTCGGGGTGACACCTCTCTCTTATATACATTCGATATTAAAAGAAGTAGCCATCGTTCAAGCCGAAAGTTGCAGTTCAAGTACACAATGTCTCGCGTCGGAAATCTGGCGTCAATGGAAGTCGGAATAGTTTAATTGCAATGCAGAGAAGAGCTATTCAACACCTTGTTTGGAGGCCATAATTTTCTGTTTGTTATTTTATTTCATCTAAAAAGATGTAACGCTTATTTTCATTAGGGCGTGTTGCAGTTAAGTTGCGTATCGCCTTTTTTGATTATGGGCGCATGTTTCGAACAGTCTTAAGTTTCTCTTTTATAATTTGTTACGATCGTTCCTTTTCTTGCTTGTATTTCCGTTTATTTGTAACTAAATTATGGATATTTTTTTCTTTTCAATTACAATTTCATCATAAGAAAAAAAAAAAAAAAAAAAAAAAAAAAGTACAAGCTCAGTAAAACATTTTCAGAAAATCGTTCAAGGGACAGCTCTGAAACGACGTGCTACCGAATTTAATTGTAGAGATCTTGTTTTATTTATTTATTTTTTCACTTATAGTTTCATTATAAGTAAAAAAAAAAATGTTCGGTAAAATCTCTTTAGTACATCTTTCAAGGGACAGCTCTAAAACGATGTTCTACCGACTTTTGGTTCAAATGCGATAAGGTATTTATCTCAGGCGTACAAAAATACTTGGATACTTACTCTGAATGTATTTTTAATCAGATTTACAATAATTTATTATAATTTTTTTTGCTTTCATTTTCAGACAGTATTAATTAAATTAAAAGTATTTTAAAAATTTCAAAAATTCGATTTAGTGATACTTAATTACTAATATAAATTTCAACTTACAAATTTTTTATGTATTTTTATCACAATGTATACAGTAAAAACGTAATTTTCATTATAGAAGAAGTTGCAGTATTTTTGGTCAATCGATTCACAAGTAAATATTGAAATGGTTACTTTTATGGTAATAATCCTTCCTTGTTTTCTTCTTTTTGTAAAGAAGTTTTCAAAGAAATAGTTTAATCTTATTTTATTTAAAAAATTTAATAAAATTAAATCTATTTTAATTTTGCTTCGAAAAAATTTCTAATAATTCTGAAGATGAGACTGGCACGCGGTTTCTAGCCTAATTATGATTATTATGTTATTTCATTTCGATTCCTAATTAAATCAAATGAGTTAAATTGATATCCTTAATTTCTTTTTCTTCCTTTTATAATCTTAAGTAAGTTACTATCAAATCTATATTACATTATAATTAAAAAAATTCTTACATTACGATAAATTGGAAAAGATTTGATATAAAGCAAAACGATATCTTAAATTTGTTTTTGAATTTTCTACCCCTTCTTTGCAGAACTCCAAGATTATTATTAATATTTTTCCCACAATCCTTTGTTTTATGTATTTACATCCTAATTAAATGATACATTCAATTTGAGATATTTTAGACCGTACAAGACCATAAAAAAACTCTGAGCTATGTAATTGCGATTAAATGACCTTTGCTTTTTTAAAAATTAATTTCTGTTTATACACATTTAATCATCGATAATTCTGCAATTCGATGCATAGGCTAAATGCATCATAATAGCTAAAATTACAAAAGTAATTTTAAAAAAATTCTCAAAAAATATATTTTTAAATATATAGTAAAAGATATTGATGATCATAATTACAATTCGCATGGGAAAAAACACAATGTGAGAAACATCATGGGAATTTGAAAGAAAGTTTTGATTGTTTTTAAAAGCATAGTTCAAAAATATTTATTGGCTAATCAAACTTCTAATTCAAACTGTTCCCATCATACATTCATAGTAGAATTACGTTAAATAAACAATTTACTGATTTGATTCTTTATACATACATACATATATATATATATATATATATATATATATATATATATATATATATATATATATATTAATGAATGACAGGTGTTATAGCCTATTATAAACAAATAGTTTTAAGAAAAATAAACATTTTCTATTACAGATAATGAAACATAATTTTATAAATGAGGGAAAAAATATGATACTAAATCAAATTTTTAAATCTTTTCTATTCCTCCCCCATTTGATGATGCCTTTTCATGCCGAAACAATTTTCGAGACTATGAGGTCAAACAGAAAAGAAACTTCCATTTAAAGATTATTAAACGAAATTCAATATAACGTGAACAAAATGCAGTAAAGTTTTTATGATATGTTTTAATTCATTCTTTTATCAAAATTCTGGAAGTTCAAGCAAGACCCAGAAAATAATAAGAGTGGTTTATAAAGGCATATTGAATATCATTAGAAACAAAAAATCTTACACATTCATTATCTAAAAAAATAAATATGCCATAAATATTTTAATTCGATTTACGATTGAAATTTATTTACACATTTTTCTAATGCGCCTCATGCGACATTTTTCTAATTCGCTTTAATTCGCTTAATTTCGCTTTTCTAATTCTTTTTTTGTTAACCAAATTTTTCATTTCTTTCTATTCGAATAGTTATTTGTTAAGTTATTATCTCAACATTTATTTGATGTGATTCCGCAACGTTCCATTATTTCTTATATTTTAACTATGACACAAAAAACTCCATATTAAGAATTCATTAGTGATATTTTTTAATAAAATTTCTTCCCTTTTTTTAAACTTGCAAGGAAAATGTATAACCAACAATATAAATGAGACATAGCAAGGGTTGATAATTTTTTTATGAAACTTTTGGAAAGAAAGCTGCTTTTATTCTCCTGAACAGAATAAATTACGATGTAATTTAATAACACCAAACGATTTCTGATGCAGCTTTTTCTGATGAAGTTTGAATTTCTGATTAACTGCTTTTCACATCTGGTATCTAATAAAAATATAAAAATTACATTCGTTTATAAATTACACTCATTATTAACATCTCACACTTATTTATACACACATTTATTCCGTTAAAAATTTTAACAAGATTTCTAAAACTGAATGTACTTTTAAATACTGAAAAATAGAATTACCTTATAATATTTCGTACTTACAGATACAAATCCAGCGGTAGTTTGATTTGCTGATGAAATTCTATTGTTAAAAGCTCATTTCTAAATTTCCATTAAATGATGACATTTAGAATTTATAAACTTTGAGATTCAAAATTCTTTTATTAATATTATTCTTTTATAATCAATGAAAATTACTCTATGTTCTATTAAAAACATTATTCTTATTATAAATATTCTTCCCGTGTTCTTTTCTATTTAGGGTTATTTAATAACTTTTTTTCGTTTTTCCATTAGAAAAATCTTACTCACGCAATAATTATAAATTAATAATAACTACAATCAGAACGATAAGATTTGATCAAACAACATTTTGTAAATATGTAAATATTAGAACGAAATACGTAATAGGAAAATATTCCAACTCTCGTATATGCGAAGATATATATAGGGTGACCATAAAATAACTTTCCCTGTTTGGCAGCATCTGCAGCTAAAAAGATAGAACGAAATGAAACCACATTTCATGTGCACATTATGAAATGCAAGGAAAGATGAATTCAGCAGGAAAAAAAAATTAGTACTAAAAATTATCGATAGGAAAAATACCGGCGCTGCAAGAAGGACGAAATAATTTGCATATCGAGATGCATAAAATTCCTTGTTCGTGCGTGACAGCAGTTCCACGCATTTCTTGTAAAAACGGAAGAGCAAGCGACCTGTCCGTTTTTGACTATTAATGTGTTCTTGACAGTTATATGTGATTGACTTTTGATGAGTGCTTAATGTGGATCCTGCTTTACTGGTAAAACTACTCTCCACTAGACAGTGTAATGCCGTTGCTGCTCTTAAGCAAACCTGCATGTCTTGAATCAGAACATAAGATGGGCTGTTATGAACATCGAAATTGACAGTTGACACGCAATAGTGAAAAACGTCATATACCGTATGCAATATGTTGTGTACATATTGCACACGGTACAGGAAGGTGAATATACTGAAAATATCGCATTGCGTCCTGGAGACCATAATATTGATGAATAAAAGATTATTTTTTCTGAGTTTCATGAATTCATTCATAACTGTACACCCACAGCGCCTGTATTTCCCCTATCGGCAACTTTTGGTGCTATTGTTTTTTTTTTTAGCGTAATACATCTTCCCACGCATTCCCCAGTCTATATATTAAATGTGGTTTTATTTCGTTCATTCGTTTTAGCTACAGATACTACCAAACAGGGAAAGTTATTTTATGGCCACTTTGTATAACAGAGCACAGTATATTCGTATATATATTATAGCAATAATTTTTCAATGCAATCTTTCCATTTATTTATTTATTCTGATGATCATTCCGAAAAATTTCTAAATAACTTACTTGAAGTAAATGGAAAGAGGGGATACCTCAAAATAGGCTAATACCGAGTAGAACTGTTTTGGGTTTTTGAAAGCGAAGGAGAGTTTTGGACAACTTGCTTAGAATGAGAAAGAGAAATCAGTTAGGTTTACCCACCCTGCCCTATCACTCCTTTTCGTCTTTCGTCACTGTTGAAAAATATTCGGATATCGAAAGAAAAAAAAAAAAAAAAAAAAACATCGCAAACCTTAGATTTCCAACCCTTCAGTTCTCAAGGCAAGTCTTCTTTTGAAAGCAACAGTAAAGATTTCCCTCTGCGCATATTGCAAAACCCGATTTTTTTCATTAAAACATATTATTTTTTAGACAACTCAACCATTTTTAATCGAAACAAGGCTTATTGAATGAATAAATTGTGTGTGGGCTGATTTCACCCACTTGTTGAACCTTACGGAAAATTCTTTACCTAAGAGTACCTTATTAGTTTCATAAAGTTATTGAAATTATTATAATTTCAACATAGGATCTCGAAACTAGGCTCAATTGGTAACAGTCATTGAAATAATTTTACAGAGAGACCAAAAAATCAAGGAAGTAGGGAAGTAGACCTTTTAGATTTTCTGTTCTCACCCAATACGAGATAAATGTATAAAAACCTAACCTTTCAGAAAATTAATTTGATCTCAGGTTTTCTCCTTTTCACAAGAACTAAAACTCGCTGAAGACGCTATGAAGCTAGCCAGGATGTTATATCAAATGAATTTATTTGACATCCGAAAGTTGCTTAACCCAACCAAATCAAAACTGATTTCAATAAATCGATAAAACGATCCGGTAGGGAATGGTGACATGCCTTATTTCTTAGACGCAATCTACACAAATCATTACGAAAACTTGTACTGATGAGCATAAAATGTGTCACATTTTTAACCTCTTGACATACGAATTTATTTAACTTTCCAATTAGATGACACATCCGATTTGGGACATTTACTGTTATTTTGATTCTTATAATAATATAAAAAGCATTTTAGATATTAGAGCGTTTATAAGGTTTTTTTTTTAAATTTTTAAATATTTAATTTTGTTCTCTTAATTGCAGATTTAAAAGTAAAAATTCAATAATTCGATGCGCGTGTCAGATACGTCATTGTATTCGAAGGAGTTAATAGGTGGAAATCGACAATTACATTTAAAATTTACAAGCAGGGTTTTTTTTAAACTAATAATCGAAAAAAATATTTTTATTAAAGTCAAAATCGGAATAACAACCGATTAAAGATTATTGCGGGTGTGAAAGTTAAGCGAATTTTAATGTTTGAAACCTAGGATTCATTTAAAATATTCGTTATTTTAAAAATTAGTATGTTATTTTTAATAAATAGCCTGAATTTAGATCAAATTGTAATAATGTTCGCACTTATATTTTATAAATTTTTTTAAGAAGAAGCATTTCTTTTCTTTTCTTTTTTTTCCACAAAATTTCGACCTGAAAAAGCCACATTGACGATATTTTTGTCATTTAATGCGAGAAATTATATGCCATAAGAGATAATACAGTGCAAATGAAATTATCTGTTTTTAAAAAGTAAATAAGTTAAAAAAAACTGCTTTCGTGGTACATTGAATGGTTGTAATTAATCAGCATTGAAAGCTTGTCTGTGAAAAACCATTATTAAATTTACTATTTCAAAACTCCTTTGGGTGCAAGGAATTTCTTCACTTTTTCCTAAAATTCTCCGCCGCTGTAGCTCACTTGACAACAGCAATAATACTGAGAAATACATAAGGATAACAATTTTTACTTTCAGTTTAAATTGTCACGGAGTAAAATTAATTTTCTTTTATTATGTTTGTATTATTTTATTATCTTCTTTAAATAATGTTGAATATCCATTTCTATTAGTTTCATGGAATTATTATTTTTTTCTCTTATATTTCGAAAAATTATTTATGATGATGAATTAAATTGAATCAATCCTAATGAACAAAAATAATTTAAAGATCACACAAATTACAATCATTAAATATTCACAGTAATGAGCGATATTTTAAATAATTATATGCATGCTTTTTTTTGTATTTGAATAATTTTTCTCACTCAGTTACAAATGAGCGAAAATAATTTTTTTAAAGAATTTATATTTAAAATGCTCTCATAAATTGGCCGGTTAATAATATTTTAACGATATTTAGAAGATAATTGCAAAATTAATTACCGACAATCAGGACACGAAGCCTCTTGAACTCGAACGTTGTCACTCTTGAAAACTGAATAATGTCCCAATGGTAACAATAAATGGGCTAACATACTAAGCAAAGGTTTCATTTCTATATCACACTGTATCAAAGAGGTAGATGTGGAGATTCATGCGGCCATCGGCAGCAACATTGGTTTAAACAAACAAATTTCACTCTGCATGCAAAAAAATGTCATCTATTTTACTGGCCTGATATATTATATACCAAGATTACTCTGAATAAATAATCGTCGAGAATTTGTCTTTTGCATGAATTTTCAAGTCGACTAGTTTACTCTAACTTCGTAAAACTAGACGCAATTCAGCAGGAATTTGTCTGCAAATGAATTCATGACTTATCTATTAAAAAATAACCGAAGTATTATTCTTCTTTCGTTCCTGTTGAGATGATCAAGAGCCTATTTTATGTGATTTTTTTTTACTGGAAAGGCATCTATGGAACACAAGTATTTGTCTAGCATATAACTCATATGTCTACAAACAATTCGCAGCGATACAGCTTTTACTTCTGATGCTTGCAAAATTCGTAGCAAGTTTATGTGTGATCATTGATATTCGTTTCCAAGTACATCAAAAACAACAAAATCCAGCTATCCGGATTAGTTGTGACTTTTGACACATATGCACGCATGCGTTCATGACATAGGAATGATTATTTTTAATCATTTCTATACTACGAGGTCCATCCAGAAAATAAAGACTGCTTAATTATAGAAAATGAATGACAAAATATTTATTGAGAAAAATAATTCTGCAACATACCTGAAGCCTCCTTCACTTCTTTACATAATCATATGCATTACATTTAAACATTGGATCAGAGGAGTTGGAATTCGCATGTTATACTTTTCAGCCGCCAATTCATTAAGCAAAGTGGTCACAGTATTCTTCAGCTCGTCCAAAATATTTTGGTCCAGGCCTTGATCCTGACGATTTCCATCTTTTTTCCTAAGTTCCAAGAGTTTCTGTGCAGATAACTTGATAATTACGAAGCTCGAGGTTATAAACAACAAATGCTTAAATGTAAGGGGTAATTATACGGAGAAATGAAAGGAGCTTCAGATATATAACATAATTATTTTTTCCCAATTAAGTATTATTTTTCATTATGTATGCTTTTTTCCCTTTGTTTCCCAGATGACCCTCGTACAAGTAACTTAATGAATGGCATCAATGGCGAAGGCTGCTTTCGATTGTTCTCCTTCAAGATGTCCTGATATCTAGAATCACCTGGTGTCGCATAGATTACGCTATACTTTTTTTAAATCATCAAAAATAAGATAATATCAATTTAAATTCATCAAGGCACATTTTATATAAAACACATTTCTTTTAAAAATCTTTGCAACTTATTATATTTTCCATGCCCACACAGGTCAGTCGTGTGCATACACTTCGAAGTTTATTTCTTTCATCAAAAATGATAATTTTCCCGTTTGCTGCTTACCTTTTCAACACCAGTTTTTTATTTCATTTTATCCCTTTATATATATTTTTTTAAATCTTAGTTTTACTTTGATCATAGTTTTTTTTTTTCATTCGGAATTCCATTACTGCAGTAAAAGTATTCCCTTTCTTCCAAAGTCCAAAAAAGAACAGAGAAATCAAGTATTAATTAACTATAAGTAAAAAATTGTTAAAATGCATTTTTTTGTGAAACTGTGAGAAATTTTTTTATTCAAAATCGTTTTATTTATTTTTGCCTACTTACATAGAAGACGCTGATAGAAACCTTCGCTACCAATGTGTTCTAGACTCCAAAATCTAGACTCCAAGTTAAATGACGGATCGATATTAATAGTTTAAAATATTTTTATTTACACTAAAACTAATTAAGTAAGTTAATTACACTAATTAGTTTAACGTTTCCTTGTCGCCAATTTAAAACCAAAATTAAATTTGTCACAAGTCAGATTATCAGAGATGCCTATATTTTGCCATAGAATATATGCGATAATTGTTAATTAAATGGAACACAGGAAATTTTATTATTACATTAACTGATATTATTTAATAAAATAAAAAAATATTATAGAAATTAAAGTTAAATGCTAGGAGATTTTAGCGAATAGTAAAATTTGTAGAGCTGTATCAATTTTCGTTCCAAATCCGTCAGCGAATGAGATACTTTGTCTAAATATTTCTTTAAGCTTCTGCCTACTAAAAGGCTTTGGAATAAAACACACACAGCTATGGAATAAAATACACACACACACAAAACCAAATTAGAAGAATTATTAGAAATAAATATTAAGTTTACAGCCAAAGAATCACACAAAACACATACACACATACACAAAACACACACACACGAATGAATACATAATATATATTTATTATTTTTCAACTTCGCTATTTCTGTATTTTAGCTTGCCGTACGAGTATTCGAGTATATAAGGCATACGAATTTGTACAGTTATGCAAATTATGAGAAACCATCTATCTGGTAGAAATTAGTTTTTTTAACTGAAATTAGATACATTTCCAAAAAAAAGTTAAAGGATATTCAAATCTCTTAATCGAAACATGCATGATAATGCTTTAGGCTTAATTTGTATATCGTTATTTCATTTTTAATTCCTCGTATAGGAAATAATATACGAGGAGAATGTATTTTAATCGTCAAAAAAAAAATCCAGATTTTGATGAATTCACGTTTGGAACCTCCCCGAAACGAAAAATACATTTTTGAAATTAAGTCCTTTTTAATGAGTCAATGAATATGTCAATGAATACGGTGACTCAAAGACTTCTCGAGAAAGACCGGTGAAATGTGGCAATTTTATTAATTTTTACTACAAATCCAAATTTGTAAATTTTTATCAAATATTGAATGAAACTCGAAGTCTATGTGTTCGTATATAAGTTGAAACTATGACTAAAAAAGGAAGAGAGTTAGATGTATAAAATTTTGTAATGATTTAACAACCAAAATGTCGATACCTATCAAATGTAGAACCGAATTCATCAATGAATTAATTCTCACTCTGTCTGTACTTACTTCGCAAACATGTAAAATAAATAACTCAATATTTAAAATATATAAAATTTGGTATGTGATTTTGAGACTATAATTTCAATTTTGGGTCAAATTTTGTTTTCAACTGAAAGGATGGAAAAAAAATTCAAAATCTACACTCGTATTTGTGGTTCTTGTGTATTAACCAGCATTACAGCGAATAATTGTCAAAATACAAATAAATAAAGATGGCAGCTAATTGAAACTTTCAAGACGTAAGTAGCATGATATTAAGAATACACCAGTAATTAGTAATTAGAGAGTATATAAGAAAGATTCGATGAGACCGCTGGTTAAAACTTGTTCTTAATTATTAAGTAATGATATGAGGCGCGCAAAAATGTACTGAGTATAATTACACTGCGTGTAAACTGTGTATTATTTAAGTAATGAAAACTGTTGCAAAATAAACATTAGAATATTCTTTTTACATTTATTGAAATTAAGAAAAAACATGTTACGGAATCACTGGTACTGGTATCATTTAAATGTTTATTTATTATTATTTTTCAATTCCTACTATTAATTCACACTCTCCCTATATATATTTATATATTTGGTTCAAATTTTCAATCGTTATTAAATAACTTTTTATTTATCCACTCAAGTTCAAATACATTTTTTAAAACTTTTAGTGGATGACACTTGATGTTAATACATTTTTTTTTCAAATATTAATTCAATAATTATTAAATTTAATTAATTTTTGATACTTTAAATAGATTCTTTGCAGTTTGTAATGAAAATTGAAATTAACAGGCAGTAGCTCAATAGGTAAAATGCAAGGATTTCAGTATTTTTCACGTGAAAGTGAAGAATATCAGTTCAATTATTGCGAAAGTAGGAATTGACTTAATTTTTTTATATTACTTGTTTAATTTTAATATGGTCAAAAAAGGATTTGTGTAGGAATATACACCAAAATTATTGTGACAAACTTCATCACTTTGTTACATTTTCAATTAAAATTCGTTTACAGGTGTGCACCGACTGTCCAAGAATTAATAATTTAATTTTAGGTCTAATGATCCTTTTAAAGAGCTTTCAATAATATTTTTTACTATACCTTGAAATATTAAATTAAACCTTAAATTAATATTACTAGATTTAAATATTTTTATGTCTGGGATATTTTTTATTTAATAAATAGTATACAATATGAATGACTTCCTCACAATGATGCGTGCAATAAATTTCGGAAGGGCAAAATTCAAGAATTTCTTAAAAATATTTTGATCATCTTTCTGGCAGAAATAATATTTTAAAATAATCGAAAACTTAAGAATAGCTAAAAAGAATTTTTCAGTGTTAAAATGCTTTCATCATTTTTTATATTTTAAAAAATGATACAAATCATTATATTTTATACGACATGAGATCAGACTTTATTGATACTATAAGAAGACATATGGAATGAGAATTTTACTTGTGAAGTTGAAATTTTTCACACATTAATTGCAAAAATGAGTTCCTTGAAGAACAATTAAATAATATGTAGCATGACAAAATTGATAAAACTTTTAGGTAGGTGTATATTACTGTTATGTTTAGATTCAAACTTTACTTAGTTAATGTATTCTAGAATATAATACAAATTTGCTATATAAATTTGCTTTTGAACATGATTATCATCAAATTAATTTTAACACTTTTGAAACTACTAAAAAATAAAAGTTGATAGTCCAATAAAAAAAATAAAGTTAAGTTTAAAAAAATCATTTCAATTGACCATTTTCAATCCTCTTAGTGTTTCTTATAAGAAAAATCATGTTCTGATCTTTAAGTAATCAAAAGAAAAGAAAGATTTTATTTTGACAGTTATCAAAATAATAATAATAATAAATAAATGAATAAATAAATAAAACTCTGATTGATAAGACGATGTTGCCAAATCTCACATAAAAATTTTAAGATAAATATTTGAAATGTTAAGGTCTTATTTAAAAAGAAAAAAAAATGATTCTTTAAAAAACAATAGGAAATCTCTATTTATAACATTTTATGCAATTTAATGCTTCATGGATAATTAATGAAGCTAAACTTTTAAAGATTGAAGCCAATAAAATTAATTAAGATACTAATAGCCTGTTATTATATATTTTTTTGTAAATTTATCATTCTTTATCATTTAGAAACATTAGATTAAATAAGATATTCAGATGTTTTTGTTGAATATCGTTTGGCGAATTTTCTTCTGTTTTCGTTAATGGCAATGTCTAGCATTATAGGTCTAGGAATAAATTTATTCTTGCTTGATATTCCATAACGAAAGAATTTTTATATATTTGATATTGATATTAAGGAAGAATTTTATTCAAATAACAGTGAAAATTTTACAGAAGAGACAGAAGGTAAGTTCATTTGTTTTACTTATTCATTTACTTTAATTATTTCAAAATTACAGTTTCATAGGTTATTTCTTTATATGAGAATAACTTTTTTTTTCAATTTCTGAAATAAGTTTCCTGTAACCAAGAATTTCATAATTTGTTTTTCGATGTATAATTAATTATATAGTGTATGTTTTTGCCAGATTCTTTTGCTTTGCTGATATTTTCTATTTAAATTTTAGATAGTCAAGCTTTTTATGAAAGATTTGTGTAAATTGCAGCTGTGATTAACGAACTTTATTCGCCTTTTACATTTTAATATCCTTTAAAATGTAAATAATAAGAAATAAGGTGAATTCAAATAAAATGCAATTTTAACCAGATTAAACAAAAAATTATTTTACAATTTTAAAAAATCTATACTTATTGGAATTAGCCTTCTTCGATAACTAGTTGGTATATTGGGATTAATGGTTACAAAAACTTTCATTTAAATATTTTTTATAATTTGTTCTTAATAGTTTCCTAATAATAAAATATTTTTGCTTCAAATTTTGATCGACAAAAATTCGCAGCATTTTAGAAATCTGACACTGTGCATTGTTTAATGCATTTTTCTAATTTTATGCTTATATTTATACATCCAACTATATTACAAAAAAGCACAGAAGTGCTTAAAAATAAGTCTACTTTAACTGTTTTTCTCAACTTTTTGATTATGATATTGAACCTTAAATATGAGTATAACAAAAGTTCAAAATTTTATGAAAAGCATGCCTCCTGCTAAAATCTAATCAAAATGGAAATATTGGTCGAATCTTCATATCTTAATCAACAGCAATAAGGGAAAGTGTCTTGATAAAATATTAACAAGAATAAAAAGGATTAGTTTCTCTTTAGTATTGAAATATACTGCTTTAAAATATGCTTAAAATATTTTTTTAATTAACTAAAAATAGAAAAAAATGCATTGACAAAAAATGATGCCATTGAAGAAACGGATAAACGCCAGACTTTCGCTCAATTTTTAATTAATTAAAATTCTATATAAAATTTTTAAAAATTCTCTTCGAGATGCAGATTTTAATTCTTTGAAGTATATATGGGCCAGGTGTTTTAGTTCCAGGTCTATAGTTATCTGAAATTACCGTATGAATGTTAAGGCAGTATTTTTTGATGAATTTAGTTTTAAAATACATTTTATGATATTGTGATGAATAATACACAAATTGGTACTTTCTATTTTCTTTCATTTTAAAATTTAGTATTTTTAATTCTCTCTCTTTTTTTTCATGTTCTATTTGTAGTTTTTCAGAGTATTACAAAATAAATATATTTTGACAAGCACACAATAATATTTCCTTTTTTTTTTCAAAATTAGGGAAAGTCTTTGATTTCTGACTGAAAAGTAATGAAATATATATTTAGATATTTGAATACTCGTAGTTGAATATGTTTGTCTTTTGTTCAAAACTATGTAGTTTTTCCCACTGTTGTATAATTAAATGAAAATCAGTATATATGAAAAAATATTTGCCTTGTTCTGTGAAAAAATGTAAAAAAATAATAGAGAAGGGTCACTTAGATTGACCTTTATTGTAAACAATATTTATTATTGCAAACATTCTTTTAAATCTTTGAGGTGTTTCTTACATAGACAACTTATGTTGCAATGATGGAAATGTGGTTTATGAATCAATTTTCATAAGGAGGTGCTGCATTTAGTAAACAAATATTTATATTTAGATATTATCAATTAAAATGATCACTTATTTCCCTTTTACACATTTTAAGATTTATTGTCTTTACAATGTTTTAAGTATCAAAATATATTATTATTTATTTTGAGAATAAATTTATTTGGCCAAAAATTACTGAGATATTTAAAAATGAGACTAGATGATATTCTTCCCTTTTTTATAATTATAGAAGTTATTAAAATTAGATCATAAATAAATTACTGAAATGAAATAATCTAGAAAGCATTTACACAGTTATTCTTGTTATAAAGAATTATGAAGTGGATTGAGACAAAGGGGGAAAAAAACAGTAAAGGAACAAAAACATAAACGGAACTTTAAAAACATAAATAATTTATTTAAAAAAAAAAAAACAAAAAAAAACTATCAACTTATTTCACATTCGATGCGAAACATAGGAAAGCATAGAAATTATACAATGAATTTAATGTCACACTCAGGTTCATTTACTGAATACTTATGTTAATTTATGGATCAAAAAATACTTTTGCTTTAATTATACTTAAGAAATTAGATACACTAATGTGGGGAAGTACTTTCTTTGACTGGAATGATATCGCAAATTTAATAAGCTACTTTTTTAAATCGTACTTTAAAGTACATTCGCGTAAAAAATTAATTATATAGTTTTGAAAATAAATAAAATGTTGGAGATAAAAAAGTATGATTCGCAAAAATTAATTGCTTAATTTCGAAGTTAAATAAATTACAGAAAAAAATTTGTTCTTTTTTTTTATAGAATTATCTCTATGTCTTCTTTACTCATTAAAAAATTTTGAATTGGCGGGAATAAGGCAATATACACTATAAATAAATGAATTTGCTTTAAGTTTTCGTAAAGGTATGTTGTGCAGGAAAAATGTTTAGTTGTTTTGAATTCTGTATTCAAGATTTTCGTTAAACTG
>JAPMOR010046940.1:308015-335943 GCA_026543865.1 Argiope aurantia | reverse complement strand
TATTCTTCATTTATCTGATTATAGTTTAAAACGAAATCCGCTATGAAAATCCAAGTTTTGGATATGTTACATTTTACAGATTTCCCCCCCTCAGAATTGTTACTTTAAAAGAAAATCTGATAAACAAATTTTGCATGTATTTTTTTTTATACATTTTCTTACTAGCCGACTTATTTACTCTTACTTATTCTGGATTCTCGGCTTCGTCTGCATCTGTTCGTTCTGTGAATGTGGGCATGTGCGTATATGCATATAATATCAGAAATAAAATATTTCTAAGTCATGTAGTTAAATAACATAAATAATAATATTTTATTTTGTTTTAGTAAATAAGTGTATGTCTAAAAATGTTACGCAGTCAAAATTTTATAGAATCCTTTGATCCTAAGAAATAATATTCAAAGAAATATTCTTTGCAGTCCAACTTTTAAATTTAAAAAAAAATCTATTTCTGCTACCAAATCTAACCAAGTAATGAGGTCTTGGACTTTAATATTTTTGGACAATAAACAAATTCATAATTTTAGATTAATTAGCCTTTGGAAAACTCTAAGCCCTGATTGGAGTTAATTTGAGACGGTCGGTAGAGTGATCTAAATTCGCATGCTTTTATAAAATAGTAATATTCATATTTTCGTAATTAACCCAGTTTTAATCGTAAAACAAGAGACTTTATTTTTTAAACTACCCGCTGGGCCCGCGGGCTTGCTTGTGTCTATTTGTTTTTTACACGTATAAAAAAAGCAAAATGCATGTATTTCTAAGTCATACAGTTTTTATATTTATCGTGTAAAAGGTTTAAAATACAAACTCCTAATTAATTACTACTTTAAAGTATAAGAATAAAAATGATTTTTAGTGTCAATGTTTGGCGTATATATGTAAAAAATTGAGTTCCTACTACATATTTGATTGTATATTACATGTGGGAGTAATTTTAGATTTCAACTTAAAAAATTAACAAAAACAGAAAAAGGCAACGTATAGAATTTCTGATCTCAGATATTTAATATCCCTCCCCCCTTAATGTACTTACTGAATGATAATATCTCTTTAACAAACAAACAAAAAAATGCTACCATTTTCTAATGCCAAAAAAATCAGAGTTTATATAAGTCAAAAAATTTCAGCAATCAAAGAAGAATTTTCATATGGTGCTCACTACAAACAGTTTTTTGGAAAAAAATTGAAATCCTATATTGATTGATGATTAAAATCAGGCTTGTTTTAGTTTCATGTGTCTTCGTCTATTTCTAATTCCTTCTATGAATTGGATTTTTTGTGTATTATATTTATATCCTATTTATTGTGAAATATGTTAGTGTTTCCATAGATTTTATTATCCGCATGAGTTTAGAAATCTTGATAAAACATAAATGGGAACAATACTGTTTTGAAAATATTGAGAGAAATTAGATCAAGCAAAGAAACTGTAATTCCTTTTAAAGATATGAGAGATCTCTAAAGCTTCGACAGTACATATAAAATAAATCAAATGAATTCTATTAGAGGAAGAATATAATAATAAGAAGCTTTAAAATGATTTAGATAACTCGTAATTAAATCATTTTCACGGAATAAGATTCAGTGTGAACGTTGCAAATGCTATCGGGCATTTTGAAAATAACATTTGGCTGTGTTTATTTATTTATAGTAGTCTTAGGTAGTATTTATTATCTGTATTCATGGTCATTTGATTGTGATATAATTGTGCTCATAAAAATTTTAAAAGTATATGATTTAAATAGTTAAAGAAATAGCAACAATTTTAAAAGACAAATTTTAAAGATGTAATATCAATGGAAACTGCATAACAATTTAAACTCAAATTCAAAACCACGTAACAAAAGAAAAAAGAAAAATATAGGAAGAAAGTAACTTTACTTGAACATTGTCAAAGGTGCGCGAGTGATAGACTGACTTGCTATTTCATCACAACTAGAAAAAAAATGTATCTTTATAAAATGTGATTAAATTTATTTTTAAAACTTTAAAATAGTGTAAAATGTAATTTTTATGCAATGATTTGTAAAAAAATCTACCCCTTACGTCTCCCTCTTTAGAGGGTCATAGAAACATTTTAATACTTAATCAGCCTAGGGTAAGTTCTAGGCCCTGATTGAAGTTAATTTGAGATGGTCAATGCAGTGATCTAAAGTTTCCGGCTCTTATAAAATAGTAATATTCAAATTCTCATAACTCAACTAGTTTTAACTGCAAAATAGTTTCTTTTAAAATTCTGCAAAATTCTTCTTTCTTCTTTTTAAAAAAAAAAAGATAGAAAAAAGAAAAACTACTAGCTAAACCCGCTGGTTCGACTGTGTCTATTTGTTCTATGGATGCATAAAAAGAAAAAGAAATATGCATATATTTTAAAGTCGTATAGTCGTGCCTAAAAAGTTTGAATCTCAAATTCTAAATTTCCAAAGTTTAAGTATAATTAACATTTCTAGGGTCAATGTTTGACACTAGAAATGACACATTGAATTCTCATTTTAAAGTATCGATTTAGGGCCAGAATAATCCCTAAAAAATGGGAAATCTAGCATGCGTCTTCATCTTATCCAATGCATCTTCATCTTCATCAATCTTTTCCGATGAAGAATTGTCTATCTGGGTAAAATGGCCGATTAAGTATGTAATCAGTATAAATACCCGGCAATAATAGTTTAAAATGGAACTAGAATTATTACTTATATGAATTTGATGTTTTTATATATTGAACTTCTGTCATCCTCGTAAAATATTTTTGATGGTGTAATAAATAATTAAAAAGGAAAAGGAGTGATTCTTTGAAATAGGTAACAAACAAAAATATGTACTTGACGCATTAGTATTCGGCTACATATTAGCTGTGGGAGAAACCTGGAATTTCTAAATTCATAGTGCAGCTTTTAAGAAATTAAACTTTAATTTAAAAGATCAACAATGTCACGCAAAGACAACTAAAAGGCTTTTCGCTTTTAAAAATTTAATAGTTCTTTTTTCTCAATGTACATAATGATTTGGATCTCTATTTTGTCCCTTCCCCTAATGTTAAGAAATCAAAGTTAGTATACATAAAAAAATTTAAGCGTTCAAGGAAGAAATTGCTGATAACACTTTCTAAAATCAGTTTTTTGGAGAAAAAATTTGAAAGTCTGTATTAATTGGTGATTAAAATCTGGCTTCTTCTAGTTCAAGTTTTTTCTTTGAATTGGAATTTTCAAACAGTGCAATGTCCTTTTTTGGTTACAGAAGGGTTAAAAAAGGTGGGTCTTTTTCTTTTAATATTTAGAATGTTAATACCTCAAGAATATTTCATTAAAGACTAGTTTCACCAGGCGACCAGGAATTTTGGTAATATTTTATTTCAGACCAATTGTTTGCATATAATTTCATGTCTATTATTTTGCTAAATTCTCTGACATTAAAGCCATATTACTTTAATTGTCTTTCTTAAGTTCTGTTTATTATCTGCATGAATCTTTCTAATGGGAATCGAAATGGAAACTTCAACGGAAATAAATGTTACAGAGAGTGAAGATGTTGCAAATTAACATCAAAAGCTAGATTATGATAGGGCTTAAAATGCACTATGAATGATATGTAGTAAAATAAAACTGAAATTAAAAAAAATTGTGGTAACATTAAAAGAAATATTATGCAAACAAGAAAAAGACATCAATGAAATGATAATATTTTGAATTATAGAAGGATATTAAAATATTTCTTACAAAATTATTTTCTCTGTGAATACTGCAAAAAACACACACACACACACAATTTCTGTCAATTTCTAATTTATTGAAAGCTTGATTAACTTTTTTCCCTTTGAAAAATTGATAGTATTCTTGCTTTTGTTTTAAAGAATAGATGTGCAAAGTTTCACTGAAATCAAACCAGTCGTTTAGAAGATATGGAACATAATACATACATACATAACCATGATTACTTTCATTTATATGAAGATTAATATAGCCAAAATATAGATTTTTTAAAAAAGTTAGATTTTCAAAAACAGTTCCTCAGAAATGTTTCCTCGGAAACAGTTAATCAGAAATGGAGAAATACTATATGTGTTACTTTTGTACTGAATAATAAAAGGGAATTTATGCTCGAGAGAAATCCTTATAAATAAGAGAAAGAAAATGAAATTTTTTTTTTAAATAAAAACGATCTTTCACAGAATTTGTGTCTGAAAAATCGTATGAGAAAGAAGAAAGAAATGTTAATTAAATTCACCTTACTTTCTTAATTTAATGGAAAATTAAGAAATTATTAATTAATTTCTTAATTAAATTTATGATTAAAATGCTTTTTTAGCATTAAAACAAATCGAATTTATTTATTTATTATCTGCTGTTAGATGGGAAGTCTGACATTTTTTACATGAACGTTAGGTTTCATGAAAATTGATCCCAGCATTTTATAAAATTAGTAATAATACAATGCTGTTAAAAAAACCGTTCTGTCTAAACAAAATATATAAAGAAAGAAGAAAGGCGCTAGTGAAAAAATAATTTCTTGCTATGCTAGGACGAGGGAATAGCTCTATTGAAAATATCACTTTTTTTATTCAACAGATGGCACTGTAAGCCTTCAGGAATCCACAGGATATCGAGCAAAGAAACTTCCTAGGTAACAAGCTTCTTTCCGACGACACTTCGGTGTTCCGCTTGACGGCACTTATTAACTTTTCAGTCCGATAAAACTGCTTACTGTCTGACAGATCAAAATTTCTATCAGTTGAAAAGTCAGAAAATGGAGAATAATAACATCTTTAAAGATCTAAAAATAGCTAAACATATCATAAAAATTGCTTTGAACATGTCTTCTTCTTCCTTGTAGTGTATGAAGTTTATCTTTAAGAAGCTTTTTTATTATTTATATTGAATGGAATTTTTCTTTTTAAAATAAGCTTTTCACTATTTTTATGAAATAATATCGTTCGTGGGATTTTTTTTTTCCTCTCTCTGTGTGTGTACACATTTTTTTGTTTATATATACTGGAATTAGCATAATTATTAAATCAGATTAAGTCATGGTTAACTTTTTATATATGTAAAAAAAAATACACTAGAATATATTCCCCATTTTTTTAATAAATTCTTTAATATGAATGTACGTTTTATATGATCAACAGTTCTTCGAAGGGGAATTTGTGATTATTGGAAAATATGTTGATTAAAATTGTTCGAAACAATTAGCTGATTTTCGCTTCTGCAATGAATACAATAATGATACTATTACTTAGTCAATGGGCCAGTTGTCGATGATCCAACTTATTTCCTTAATAAGAAGTTTGTAATAAGGCCTATATTATGCAGATAACTGTACTCATATTATTGTTTGCGGCGACTTGTCATTTAGTATACTTCAAAACGGAAGATTTTCTTTTAATTGCATTATTTACATATTGGGAACACACTTATTATATTTCTTTTCAAAATCATCGTGTGGCAGACTTTGCAAAAAAAAAATCTATTCTATTATTTAAATTTAAAACTATGATTATTGGTTACTAATTCACTTAAAAAATATTTAGCATTTTATCAGATGACTTTTTAAAATTTATCTACTAGAGGATTATAAAAATCATATTTATAATAAATAATAAAGAATTGAATAAATCTATACTTATAATAAAGCTCAATGTGTGTGTGTGTGTGTGTGTGTGTGTGTGTGTGTTGGCGCTCTACAGACCAGACCATTCAACCTACAGCTACCAAATTTGGCACGTGTATACCTTGGAGGCCGGGAATGTGCACCTGGGGGTTATTTTTTCGAATTTTTAACTAGAATTTTATTTATTTAAAAATTAAGCGAAATTTTGACGTGTTTCTGCTATAACTGCCGAAAATATTACTGCACAAAAAAGATTTTTACATGAAGTTAAAGATCTAAAATTTATCTTTTAAATGACACTACTGTTTTAATCTTAAAATTAAATTTCTATTTTTAATGAATTTTTAAATAAATATTTTAACTATGTTTTTCAATAATTTTTTTCGTCAAAAATAAAAATGAGGATTAAGCACGTTTCGCATTCCTGAGAAAAAAAATAGCTTTTTTCAAAGTGTTGCCATCACATTGATTAAAGCTCTAACTGAAAATAAATTAAATCTTTTTGGAAATGAAATCTGCAAAAATATAATTTTTGGCACGCGTTTGTAGGAAATGAAACAAATATGAAATATTATTTTTCTGAAAAATAAATTCAAGAAAAATTATTTTATGATCTTTTACACTCTCTGTACAGGGTGTTTATTCAGTCCCGGATCCATTTTGATATTTAATGACTCATAAAATAATGAAGATGTAAACAAACTTATGGCATTTATTGACGGAATAACTCATATATTTTCCTTTTCAGGTTTGAATATTTTTACTTTTGTAAATATCGTCTGCGCGTGTTTTTAATTTCAGATAATTTCATTTTCCAGTCTAAATATCTGTACTTTTCTAAATATCGTCTGCTTATTAATTGCATTTTTCTCTCTTTTGTTTTTGGCAACTATTGAAATGTTATGTTTACTTTTGATGCGTTTTTTCTATGTAGTACTTTTGTATGTGATGTTTTATTCGATCGGATATTAAGGAGAATGCATACACCACAAGACAAAGCACAGATTTTATGATGGTCATAGAGTTAATTTTCAATCAACTAAATCACTGACTTTTAAGAGTTAATTTCAAATCACTTAAACTGGCTGATTTATGAAGATTTGAATATCACTATTCAATAAAAAAAGGATAATTTTAGATTTTTCATCGATCGTTTCAAAGAAAATACGCCAATAAGCGCGCAGGTTTCTCAAGATTAATTGGCCTAAGATTATGAAAATGGTGAGTTTTTCTAAATTTTTAACATTTAAAACTTCATAAATAAGTCTTAGTTGATCGTGGAAAATAGAAACATTCATTCATTTATTTAAAATTTGGTGTGTCCAGAATATTTATCAGAATATGATTCCTTACTGCATTAAATTTAGACTTCATAATTTTTGAAATATATTTATAAAAAGGAACAAAATATTATTATTGATTTCATTTCAATCCTTTTGAAAGCAAAACTAAAAACTAAATTTTATACTGAATCTCAAAATTTTTTGTTTAATTATTGTTTGAGATATTACATAAACTATGAAAAATATTTTGTAGTTAACATAAGACTTAAATACCGAGCAATTCTGTTTGCAATACTCATATTCAATAATAATAATAATTAATAAATAACAATAAAGATGATAAATAAAATAAAGCGCTTGGTTTTATTAAAAAATATCTTAATATTAATTGCAATTTCGTCATTTACATTTTTAATTAAAGTTGAAGTTTTACCGGAAATGGCAACAAATTAGCAAAATATATATAGTAAATTGAACGAAACGATCTAAACAATATAAGTTTGGTATGACTATCAAAATTTGAAGATTAAAAATGTTTTGTTTAAGAATCCTTTAAAAGACCAGTTACTTAAAATATTTAATTGAAAATTGTAGCGAGCGGTAATACTGGCGAACCGGCTGGTCGCCAAAGGCGGCTAATATTATAATATATCCTTATTTTGTTATTATTTAAATTTTGAAAAAAAAAAAAAGATTATTTTTTAGTGCATGTATATTTTGAGTGGACATTAAAAAAATCGAGAGAATCTTGCACTTTTACAAGCATGGTTATTTATTTACGATGAAAAGGGGAGAAAAAAAAGATGACTCTAGAGGATTTTGATGGGCCATTTATTAAACTGATTTAGTGGTAATGAAATAAAAGAAAAAATACTCGATTTTCTATCTAATGTTCATAATCTAAATAATATGAAATCTGTAAAAAAAAAGTAATAAATTATTTGTGCATAAATCGGCTAGGTTAGAGATTTTGTCACATCAACCAAAAACATCCACAACGAAAAAGGATGCAAAAGAAACTGAGTGGATCTATTCAATGTCTTTTATACTTAAGAAAATTTTTTAAAAATTATTTCAACTATGCCACATTAAAAAAATAATGAAAAATAAAAATTTTATTCATTTTTAAAAATAATTCTTTTTTAAAATAAAACCATTTTAAATTCATTGTTATTGCTACAACTGATTATCTGTTATTCATTTAAATTCTAATTATTAGATTTGCTTTAAAAATTTCAGAGTTTGAAATCACAAGGTGAAACTTGGGCATGACTAAAGCATTTCATATTATTTATCAAAATATGTGAAAGAAAGTGGAACAAAATATATACTACCCCTTATGAATTTCAATAATAAAATTTTTTGTCCAAGTTTTTAATATTATTATAAAGAGTGCTTTAGAATATAATAATAAAGTTTTCATCTTATATAAAGTAAATATTTTATCTATGTACAACAAGATGGAATATTTGTATTTACTTGAAATCAAATTATTGTATTTACCTGAAATATTTGTATTTACCTGAAACAATCACGAAGAATTTATTCTTTTACTCATACTCAACTCATAGGTTTAAGAAGTTCAGTTATAAAGTTACAAAAAACATTCATTACCATTCGTGCTCCATTTATCATCTTCTAGGTCTCAATAATATTGAAATGAGCGACATATTGTTTAAAGATGATGGTACAAATTTTTAAATGAATCGAAGCAAATAGAACATTAGGTTTCAAAACATATAAGATTTTCGCACCTTTTTTTTTTTTGAATCAATAACAAAATAAATCTTAGTTAATCTGAAATTAGTCAATTATTATAGATGAGAGCAGGAAAGGGCTAATTCGACCACATTTATTAGTGAATTGCATTAAACGTCCTTAAATTGCAGATTAGACTGAAATTTACATACTCTGCTTTAAAATAAAGCAATCACTTGAGAACCTTTTTACCTTGACCATTAAACCTTCTAAGGGTGTAATATAAGAACATAGCCTCCAAAATTTTCTTCCGGCAGCATATATTCTTACTAGGCTATGATGAAATCAGAAACCAGAAACTAATTATCGGATTTTAAAATTATAAGATGAAACTGTTCATTAACAATATTACTTTCTTGTATATGAAGTATGCAAAGAAGTATTGTAATAGTCAAAAATTCGAATACGAGATTTTAATGAATTATCCGCAAAACACATTTTTCATTTATCTCTATCTGTGAGCACGATAACTCATAAACGCTTCGAGCTACTTGGATGAAATTTGACACTAAGATTGCATATTTCTATCAAATTTTGAGCGAGATTTCTATCAATTTAAAAAGCACATTTCTAAAAGCCATTGCGATGTCTTCAGTTTAAGACCATCATTGTGGAAAAATAGGCCGATCGTTGAATTAAAATAAATAAATTACTTCTTTTCTGCGGAAAAATAACTTCACTCTGAAATTAAAAAATGAAGATATTGGGAAAATGTGACAAGGTGACGAGAAAAAACATATTTGTAATTGAAAGATACATCGTTGTGTTGGGAACTATGCAAAATATCCTAACTATTAACGACTTCAGAAGGGAAGTGTCTGCGAATCTTTAAATTGCATTTGAAACTTTCCTGATTAACAACAATCAAGATTGAGTTTATGAATACTACATCTGTCAAGATTTCTGAAATCTCAGATGACTTCTAGGGTACCTCTTAAATCGCCTTATTCGAACATGAGCAAAGGTGTTTTCGAAATTGTATTCATCATTAATTGCCCACATTGAACTGATTATTAAGTTATATATATATTTAATTAAAAAATCTGAAATCTAGATCTTTATAAGGTATTATAATGCTTATACAACTTTAGAATGCAATATAAAATTTTCAGCCATAGTAAATTGTTATCTGTTAAAAATCAATTAAAATTTCATAAAGAAACTAAGAAACAATTTTGATGGAGATTTTAAATATTTATGAAGCTTTATATATGGCCATCGTCATTGTCTATTCAATGCCCATTCAAACTGATAGTACAAAGAAAGTGGCCTTATCACCAGAGAAGGAAGAAATACATATGACATATTTGCGCATGGATGAAACTTTGCTGTCCGAGTTTGATATACGTCGATTATTACTCACAAGTTCGCAACTAGAAAGTTCTATTTCTTTTTTTGTTAGAAGACAATCTGCCAAATATTTAAGCAATTGTTAAGCTTAAAACTTTAAAAACTTCAAACACTTCTCGAAGAATGGAGGAAATAGTAAAAGAGCAAGCTGGATAGTCTAAAATTCACATGAAAGGAATATATAATAAAAAAAGGAATATATAATTGATTTGGTTGAAGAATTGGTAAAATTTGAAATATCAAACATATCAAAGCAAATTGTATCAGGCAGATTTTTTTATTTCTTTTAAAAAATTATAAAATTCGCCTCATCAGCTCAAAGAAGATTATAAATAAAATTTTGCATTGTATATGGTATTTTTAATTCGTTTTAATCCAGAAAACTTTTTGTCCCGCAGCGTAAGATGTCATGCCTTATGACAGATAGATGGTAAATTCCATTAACAAATTTCATTTTCAAGGATCAACGCACCAAGATTTTCAGAGCATTTTCAAGATATATATCATCAGAAGTACTTCTTTATTCATAATTAATTTTTCTGTCGAAAGTTTACTTAATGCTCCTGAAGCCACATTGACTCCAAACCAAGATATGAAACCTTTATTAATTATGGAAGATGAATAAAGGCATTTCAAAAGTGATACCTAAATTAATATGCAATTTATGGTATTTAAATTCAGAAAAGGCTACTTCCGCTTTTTTTTTTAAATAAAAGTTATTGACAAACATATCAGAGTAAAAGTAAACAAGGTTGTAAAAAATTGCCTTTTCAGGAAAATGACGATTATGTTATGTAAGCTCTTTGATTTTAAGGATGAAAATATTGAAATCGATAAAATAGTTCAAACTAATAAAATTTTAGAAGAAGTAAACTCATTATTTTTTTGAACAATGAAATTGATTACTTTATTCACGTCACTAATATTTAACTTCTTCAAAAGGTTCAAAACTTCAACCAATTTCATAATTCCGATTCGGATGTTCGGAATGAAGAAATAGATTTTGTTTAACAGAACTACTAATTATTCAAAGGTTTAAGGCTGTAAACAACATAATCGACAATAGTATCAAAATAAATCATATATATGAGCATAAAAAAATGATGATTAGATGAAGAAATAATACGTTTTGCAAATAGCTGCTGAATGATGAACTCCAAGGCGATATGAAAGTACGTGATAAAATATAGAGTAAATAAAATTTCATGATGGAATTTTAGTGAAATATTCAGAAAAATATTAATCAAACCTGTATAATTCAAAAAATATTCTTATAAAAATAAATTCAGTTCTCCTCTAATATTAAATAAATAATATAAATTTGTGCAGTTTCATCCTTATAAAATTAAATCATACATATAATTAAAATACAGAAAATTATTCATATTTTTTTTTTGGGGGGGGGGAGAGGTGATTTAAAAAAATGCCTTAGAATTCTTTCTATGAAGTAAGCATTTCCGTGATCCAATATAACTTTCTACAAATTCATTATAAATACTTATCTTGATATCTACAGATTAGAAATATAGTAAAGTTAAATTTTTATCTTAGGCATCTATAATAATAAACTTTTCTCATTTATTTCGAGAATTATCGTGATACTTATTACAACAATTAATTTACAAAAAAAATCAGCTTTCCCACACACGCAGAAGTATTATTACTGCGTTATCTCTGAAAATGTCATCTCTAAAAAAGTATCGAATGAAGCAGCTTGATGTGTAATCTGACTCTTAATTACAAGATTCCTATTCCTATGTAGAAGCCTTTTAACTCTACAGGAAATTAATCAGAAAACTTCATTAATTTGATTCTTTGGACGGTTTGTCGTTTTCGTTCATTATGAAAATGATCAGATTTCTTTCCTATAGAGATAGAATTTGGCGAAAAAAATAATATTCAACAACTCTTAATGAAATATATATGGTGGATAGGATTTATTAGCCCAAAGATGGGAACAGTGGGTGGTTAAATAAAATCATTAAAACGGGATGGTAAAAAACAGTTAGGTATTATTTGGCAGTTAAGGTTGTTTTACATTAAGACAGTTAGTTATAAGATTCCTGTAAGATCCCGTATGTTCAGAAAGTATGTATGAAAGTATGTATTCCCGTATGTATGAACAGAAAATGCAAGTACTTGTCTCGAAGGAACAAGTATTTGTTGTAAAATTTCTCCACATGTTTGGTCTTGCTGAATCATTTAGTATTGGCTGAAGGTAAACCTTAATTCAGTGATACTGAATTAGTCTAGTAGGCTTGATAATCGAAAGGGCTATTTATTTTTAGATGAAAATTTTCAAATATTAAAAAGTAATCTGAAGAAATAATTCTTAAACTTGATAATTAAAAAGGCTGTTTATTTTTAGATGAGAATTTTCAAATATTAAAGAGAAGAATAAATATTAAAGAGAGAATTTTCAAATATTATCCGAAGAAATAATATTTAAAATGAGAGAGAGAGAGAGAGAGAGAGAGAGAAAAAAAAAACTTCACCATAAAGAAATTACATCATTTCTTCGCGCTATATCAGTATTTTGTGAGAATAATTTTTTGTTATGTGACGTTTTTCTAACTAATTCGAAATTGACTAAGTGAAGATCCTGTTAATCATGGCGAATCTAAGTAATTTAAAATAAAAAAATCATAACGAAAATGAATTAAAACACATTTTACTGTTATCACGGGCATTTAGAAATCACACTGCAAATAATGAAAATAATAATAGTAATAAAGAGAATTTGTCAAGACGCATTCTCCGCCACCCCCCCCTAGAATATTATTGTTCTATTGATGCCTCTTTTGACAATTTTAAATACTTAGGATACAAAAATACAGTATTGTAATCATCAAAAAATTTGAACTCGAGAATTTGACGAAAGACCACGTTTCAGAGCTTCCCGAGACCGAGAAACTCATTTCTGTAATTATGAGTGTTGAACTAGACGAATGAAAATTCTAAATAGTCTTTTCATCAAAATTGCAGATAAAAATCAAATTTTGTATGAAATCCATTAACAGGAAATCTGTTCTGCTCTCTGAATACACATGAATACGAGAATTACAAAACGGAAAGAGCTAGATGGATAAAATTTGGTATATCAATTTAGCATTTAAAATGTAACTTGATTTCAAATTTTAAGCTAAAACTGCAAAGAATTGGCCGTATGTCTGTCTGTCTGTAATTTCAGATGAATCTAAATACGATAGCCCAAAAACGCTTCAAGTTAGATAGATGAAATTCGGCAAGCATTTTAGCATTCAAAGCATAGATATTTCTCAAATCTTCAAAGGTTGATCGTCTGTCAATTTACAGTTTTTTATGAAGATAACTTAAAATGCTTCAACTTAGATAAATAAAAATTAGTATGCGTTCTTATTTTAATAATTATAGTTTGCGTCATTTTTTTTCAATCGGTCTAAAAATATGTGCATTGAAAACTCATCTTTGATTTTCTTCAATATTCCTGTGCATGGAGTACACAAAGTATTCTCGTTTTCGGAGCATTCTTGGCTTGATCCATAGTTCGCAATTTTATGTCAGGAAAGAAGAAATAACACCTTTACTAAGTACGCAAGAAAATTTCGGGGTGCCAATTTTCACTGGTTATTTTGTGTGCGACGTAGAAGAAACGTGATTTTTAAATTACCAGCTGAAAAATTCCTTTATTTTTGGTGGTATTTGAGCAGATTTTGATGCAAATTCTAACGCAAATTTAATTTTTCCAAACAAACATTAGCATCAATAAAACATAATCATGTTATATGGATGTAAAAATAAAGAAGGAATTTGAGTTATTTTTTTCCTAAAAATTCAGTATATCTTTTCATAAAATTGAACCATTTCTCATTGCAATTTCTAAACCTCACTCTGAATTCTCAAATAATAATATTCTTAACAATAGATTAGAATATATATAGATTTATTTCCAGGTGACATTATTGGAAGTATATTATGAGAAAAACTTCTAGAAATGTTTTAGTTTCTTTTGTTAGAGTATATTTTATTTTAATCACTGGAATTTAATTAAATCATTTCAGTTAATTACTAAACAACACAGGTAATTCAGAAATTTCATTCAATCTGATTTCTTGAAAAATATCGCTAAAAGACAAAATATCTCTTAATGAAATCAGTTTGATTATTCTGTTTTTCAACTTAAAAGTATATTCTAATAAATATTTTTCTTGTAATATTGGCAATAAAAAAAGTAATTATAGTTAAATTATTTTTCCAGCTTTTTCTAGAATCTTTTTCATCTTCCAATTTTTTAGTGCAATTGAATTGTTTGGAAAAAAAAAACATGTTAGGAGGTCTAATGCACGCTAAATTGGTCTTATCGAAATGTCTTCGGCTGGTGAGATGCGGAAGTTTTGAGAGGGGATAAAAGCTCAGTTGTTACCCTCTTCATCAAATTTATGAAATCCGACAAAAAATAGCATTAACGTTGCATCAAAACTGGAAATTAATATAATTAAGCCACATTGCTTTTTTTAATTTTTGGGTGGCAGTACAAAATTGGCTTTGCTTTCGGTTATATTGAACCGAGTAAGAATAGGACTGATATGAAATATAAAACATTGATTTTTCGTGTTTAAATAAAAAGCTGTTCATTTGAGAGGTTATGTTTAATGTGGATTTCCATTTTGATTAATCGTTATTTCATGATCTTTCGTGTATAAATATTTTAGTGTATAGTACTTTTAGTGTATAAATATTCTGAATAATATAATTAGTGTATAAATATTCTGAAACCCAGTTTATTTGTGTTCAAAGAAATGCAGATGATCATATAAAAAGAAGCACCAACAAGAAAAATATTACTGTTGTTGGACTAGACACTTTAAAAGTTGTGTTCTGGGGGCAAATAACTTTACCTTTTTTTACAGAAATACTTTGTATTTCAAAAGAAATTTAAAAAATAATAATAATAAGCTATGTTTATGAAAAGCAGAACATAGTTATTAAAGATGCTTAAGTTTTAAGATATGCTAGTAGCATTTATATGACTAAAAAAAAATTTAATCATCTTAAGAGTAATCAATTAATTCCAGATGACTACATAAAAGAAAATACAATTTCAGTTAAAAAGATAAGTTTTTTTTTTTTTTTATGAATGATACAATCTTCTAATAATAGCGTTCCAAAATAATTATGAAATATATTACGAATTATATTTATTTATTTGTATTATTATTATTATTTTAAATTATGGATTATAAAAATTATATAATTATAAATATATAATAAAATATTATTATATGTCGAGTTGGTCGAGTTGATCATTATGTCGAATATGTCGAGTTGGATCCTTGATTGAAAGATTATGATTCAACTGTAGTTTCAGGAATACAACAATATTTTCGTATTTTTGATATCATGCTCCTCTAGTCAATGATTATACGACTAACATTTTCATTTTGAATTACAATTGGAAAGTTAAGGTAATTTTTTTCTCTACAAATTTTTCGGATTGGAATAATTTGCTATACTAGTAATTTTTACTTTTTTTAAATAAAATATTGTTAGAATTTATTTAATTTAGAATCCAAAAATTTAAATTTATTTTCATTTCTAATTCTTTTGATCTCTTCGCATCTTGAATGCCTCAAAGGTTATGCATTTATGTTTCCATTTTTCATCTTATTGAACTTTTTTTTTTTTTTACTTCGATACAATTAAAAGAACTCACATCATCTTCAAGAAATGTCAACGCTACATCACTGTTTTTGATGTGCCATTTCTTTTTTCTTTTTTTTTTATGAAGGCAAAGTAACATAATAATTACTTAAATCTAACTTTTAAAAATTCTTTAAAATTTCATACAAATTAAAGTATTTTAATGAAATTCTGCTGAGTTGAGATTCAAGAGATTGGGGCTAGATACGTTAGAAAATATTACCGATAAAAAAAAATTCGCTATCTTTCATCATAAAAAGTCAAGTCATAAACTAAAATCACAGAGTAGGAGATCGCTTTAACACCTATACTGCGGTCACCCAAAAAAGAATGGCATTCAGTCGTACACAAAAGGTGCTTTTTCATCCACTGTTACCTAAGTTGCCTAAAGGATTCGCTTTTAAGGTGTCGCCTATAGAGTTGTATAGTAGAAATGTTACTGTTTGACTGGGAAAATTCGGGCTGGGAAAAATGTGGGTGGGAAAATTTCGTTTAAGCCACCAAACACAGCGATTTTTACGATATTTTTATTTGACGGAAATGTTATACATGTATTCTTGCAGTATGCACAACTTTTTAAGACGCATTTAACATACACATTTAAATCGTCATTAGCATCATATTTCATATTATTATTCTCTATAAAGCGGTGGTCCCACGACTGGAGAAATTTTCAGACGGACACGCGTTCCCCTTTCGACCCCTCTTGCGGTTTTCTGGGGTGCTTTGATGTTTGTCCAGTTTACCGACAATTTATCGGCAAACTTGACAGGCATCAAAGCACCCCAGAAAACAGCAAGAGGCGTCGAAAGAGGAACGCGTGTCCGTCTGAAAATTTCTCCGGTCGTGGGACCACCGCTTTATGTACTGTGCTATCTGAAATGTGTAAATATGTAAAAAAGGACTGATAATGATTGAATCATGATTATAAATATTAATACATTGCATTTCTTTATAGCATTTCCGATATTAAAAATTTACAAAACTGCAATATGTTACTTTATCGTTTATTTTCATACTACTTTCTGCTGTTGATTTTGAAGTGCCCATCAAATAACACAGATCTGTTTAGAAATGTGACCGATGAAACTCTATCGGCTTGATGTATGTTAATCAGATTCATTCTAGTATTAAGGAAATATGTATTGCTTATAAGAATAGAAGAAGATATGAACTCCATCATAGTATTGCAGAAGGAGAAAAAAAATTATGTAGTATATTTTAAAGGTCAGTAGGTGTTAGCTCCGATAAAAATGATAACCGAATCGTCATATTTTCTTTGCAAATCATTCCTTCATCATAATTATAATCTCATCTATTGTATCGATCATTAACAAAATCATCATTGTTTTTTTTTTTATTTAGAAGTAACAAACAGTCCCTTTTGCACAAACTACTTAATATCTGATTTTAATTGTGATTATTATTGATCAAACATTAATTGTGTTAAAGCGTTTTATATAGTTCTTTTTTTCTCGCCATATTGCGAAGTTATTTCTCCCCTTCCCATATTAAAGCGCTTTCTAGACAGGAAATTTGAATGAATTAACAAGCAATTAAGGTAGAGGAAAGGAAAAAACGGGAAAAGAGGGCTACTTTAAAACTTTCAGAAAGCATGAATTTCATCTGGTAATATTTAAGATTGAATTAGAAGAGGGCATAGCCATAGACATACCGAATATATTCTCGTTTTTATTCTTTTTATCATGATGCATAAAAAACCCAACATATTATTTTCAAGCCAAAATTGAAAGTAGGAGGAATAATGCTTCTGATTGCAGATTTTGCTACTGTATTAAGAGTTATCTGATGAATAATAGAAATTTTTTTCTATACAGTAATAAAATGATAATACATTCTCGGCGGACTTCAAGTAAACATTCAGACAAGTATTAAACTAAAATTGTATCTGAAACCGATGTTTAATTTTTAAAGTTTTTTTTCCCTGTCATTCAGACCTGATACTAATAATAAAAAAGATGAATAATGAATTAGACATCATTCTGCAAGTCCTTTATTATTTATTTGTATTTTCATGTTTAAAATATTAAATACAACAAATATCCCTTCTCCTAATTTTTTAAAAAATTAATTTTTCTATCCTAGTCTCATTCCAGGGAGATAGAATTTTTTTGCACAGTTGATTTGTTTCGTGAGGCCAGAAAGTATGCCAAAAAATTCACTGTGTCATGAAAAATTAACAAGATTGCGCTTGTTGTTCACATGTACATATATGTATATAAATATTAGAAATTATTTATTGGATAATTTTGCTAAAATTGAAGTATTGTTTTCGCAAGTAATATAAATAAGATTATGTTTCATTGCGGTATTCTATTAATTCATCCTTACATGATCTTTTCTAGTAGATCCTTTCTTAAACAAGTCTTATTCAAGTGAGATTTTTGGGGTCTTAGACATTTTTTTTTTTTTTTGATTATATGAAGAATCGGGCCATGAAAGAAAAATATATGAAGAAAACGAAGTGAATTATTCATTTTGAATTCTTTAAACACTCCTCATTTTTTGAATTTATATCTAATGAAAGTGTAATTTCTGTTCAGTTTCGATTTTTTAACTAGAATTTTCCACATTGCTGAAAAAGTTTTAAATTTCAGTTTCATCACCCAGATTTTGTCAGGCAGATTTATTTTTATTTTTTGAAGTTACACTCTTATTATAATTCTGTTAGATGGGGGAAAAAACACATCTATATCTTTACTAAATCTTAAATATTTTTATATTTTATTTTTTAAAAATCTCTACATTTTTTTCAGGAATAAATTTTCGCCGATATTTCTTATGTGTCCGCAAATATATAGAAACATTTCTGAAAATATTAAGGTGTTTGAGAGCATTATAATTGATAGTTCTCTAGACAATTTTCAATAAATAATTGGGAAAATAATTAGTGGGCATAGATATTTAAATCAATCAAGTATTCCTCGGAGTTTTAGAAATACAAAGTTTGAGCTTTCGGGAAAATTCTTGTAGAAATTTTTATTACCAAATCTATTAATTATTAAATATCTATACAAATATTCCTATTATGTAAAAATGTTTTGAGTAACAATTGTTTATATTTCCAAGTCATTACATTAAAAAAATGTTTAGAACATTGTAAAAAACATTAAAATAATATTTTGAACACTTAGCAGATATTTAATCGAAAATTAAAATTACTTTAATGTTTTTATTTTATTAAACACTACAAAAAAAAGTAACACAAGCATCTAGAAATATATTTCTGTTTTCGTTATTTCACGGCAATCTTACCCCTAAAGAATTTACATAAGGCAACATATTTATGCAAGTGAAACAATTTAAAATCGGTTTACAGAATGCAGGTCTTTCTGAAACGCTCTATTTATATATAATTTTCTTTTTAATGCAAAGAAATAAAACTTCCAATGTGATACAATTAAATATCACTTGATATGCTTTGATTGCGGAGAAATAAAAATTCGTTTATATTAGTAATCTGTGCAAGTTCTTTTGATGTATTTACGATATTAATTTAAAAGGAGGTAAAATAATTTTATATTTAAGCTTTTACAGCATAAAATGCCATCTCTTTTAATAATCAAAAATGTTGATTTATCAGATAAATCACATATAGTGAAAATGACGACGATGAACGCTCTTTTCATTTCAATATATTTCTTGCTTTTTTAATTTTTCTCGTTTGTAAGAACGTGCAAACTGTTTTCTACATTTTCACATTGTAGGAGAAATTACAAAGTTTGTGATTTATTGATCGTCGTTTTACGAGGAAATTTTGAGGGTAGCAATTTCTTAAATCTGAAAATAATATATTTATTTCTTTCAGTGCTATTGAAAAAAATCAAACGCCCAAACATTTGAAATATCTTATAAAACTACCATGAATTGTCCAGAATAGAAAGCACTATTCATTAAATTCGGAAATAAGTTTTTTGATTTGAAATGAATATGGAAATGAATGGTAAAATTTTTAGATGATATTTTTGCTCGTTGTATAATCATCATTTTGGAGCGAGAAGGAAATCACACACACACCTTCAACCTTTTTTTGTATATGTTTTCAAGACATAATAACTTGAGTGCAACAAAATTCGAAGGTACCATAAAATATTTTTTTCTGAATTTGCATATGTTATGGTTATATGAACTAATTATTTAATGAAGTTTAAAACTGTATTCGCATTTGTACGTAATTGTGGAAGTGTGAACATTACCGAATTTTTTTATATTCTTTTTAGATACAGTTATTCTCGCAAGCAATTATAGAAAAATTTGTAACCATGTAGATCTTTATTTATTTTTTTTTCAAAATTAATTACTATATTTTACAAGCTGTTGCACAAAATAGTGGACATGTTTCAGTTTTGCATTGCAAGTACCTTTTAAAGTACAATTTTCAAAATGAATTAGAAATCCACGAAACGGTAATTAGCTTCCTATTTCGTAACGATATTTATTCATTAAAAATTTATTGCAAAATGATTATGATGCATTTTATTTTATGACTTTCTATATGAATTTAATGATGTGCTTATGCGTATAGATTTATGTTTTTAGATCGAATCGGTTCACACTGGAAATCATAGTGTCTTATCAAAAATTTGCTTTCCACTACCATAAAAATAAGATTTTTTATATTAATATTTTTTAATTCGGTTAGCATAGTAGTATTAAATAAAGAAAATATAAAAAATAGCTAAAGTCTATGGTAGATTAGAGAGCCATGCTATGTATCCACCTAAATAATCTAGGATATCAATAGGATATGTTTAATGCATGTAATGTAATATCGAATTAATGTATTTAAATACAATTTAGTTTTAAATTCAAATAATCAATATTTCGAATTCTTTAAACTCTATATTTAACACTAGATTTACCAGACATTTAAATATATCTATTTCTACCATAACCAGTCAATATGACTGGTGTATAAGAAAAAATGCTCATCGTGATTTCCAGTCTTTATTCATTCTTAAAAAATGGTGAAAAGGGTTTAACAATATTAATTTTTATACAAAAATGGATTTATGGACATCTTCAAATAACAAAACATTTAATTTTTTATAGGCTCACAATTTCTACATATGAAGATTTTGTTACTTGTACACTTTCCGCATAGACTTTTTTTGCATTTATTGCAAATATTCGTAGTCTTGTTGTTATTGCAGTATCCTATTTGACACCATTTGCGTACAGAAACCGTGCCACCTGTAGTTGGTATATCAGCTTCGTATGGTTTAGTCTTTGAAGTCTGATATTTTGAAGCAAGTTCTTCTGCTAATCGAAACAGAAAGTCTTTCTGTGAGATATTTTCTCCTGTTGTGTTTTTGTATAATATCAAGCTATTTATTCCGGCTAAATCTAAAATATTGAAAAACACTTGAAGTGGCCACCTCCTGGAACCAGACTTCACCGTATATTTTCGTGCCATTTGATCAGTGACATCGACGCCAAATTTCGTTTTATTATAAAACGATACAGTTTCAGGTAATTTTTTAGCAGCTTTATCAATTTTGATGTGTTTATGTTTTTTACTTAGTAGAAGTACTTTTTTATTTGGTTTTTTTGGTCACCAGTCATTTTGACTGGTACTGGTATAAATAGTTATAACAAAAAAATATATTTGTTTCTAACATATATAAAGTAAAATTAAGTTCATAAAATGTATTCTCTATTTATAGCTACAAAAGTCATAACATCATTTTGGAAAGCAAATGTTTAATGTAGCAGGAATTTTGAATTGAAGTTGCACGACCAGTCAAAATGATTGGTCTGGTAAATCTAGTGTTAAAATGAAACCTTCAAATTCCAAAGAATTCCCTTCCATGGACCTAAGACAATTATACAGGGTGTTGCCGAATTCGACCGACAAATTCAGAGGGGTGATAGTAGGCATCAAGAGGATAAAGAATCCCCAAATGACGTTTAGGGGGTGAAAATCGCAAAAATATAAGGAGTCGGCAAATTTTGGAAAAATGTAAAAAATTAATTAAAAAAAAATACTAAAAGGTGTTTCAACTATGAATTTTTTTTAAGTGAAAGCACATTCTTGAAGGCTATTTTTCATGTAAGTAACATGCCGATTTGATCAACCAAGAGCAGCGAAAACGATCCGTGCTACGAGATCTTTCAATGTATCCAAAAGTGTCTGATAAACAAGAGATTTTATATGCCCCAGAAGAAGAAATCCAAGGGATTAAGGTCAGGGGAACGTGGAGGTCAATCAACAGGTCCGCCACGTCCAATCCACGTCCCAGGATATGTATCATCTAGTTAGTTACGCACAGAATTCAAAAAATGCGCTGATGCACCACCATGCGTTAACCACATGTTCTGGTGTGCAATGGCCGGCATTTCCTGCAGTAAATCCGGAAGGACGTGCTGCAAGAAAACAAGGTACTTTGTGCCACTGAGGCTTTCGAGTCCTGCATTTGGCCTCGTTATTTTGAAGGATCCTGTCACCCGCAACCGTCTATTAATATTGGCAAAGGTGCTGTGGTGTGGACAACGCCTACTTGGATATTGCTATTGGTATATTCTTTGTGCTAGCCGTCCATTAGCATTCGTTCGATCGTAAATTAAATGCATATCCGCATATTCGTCATTCATGAAATCTAACATGTTGTTTGCTAATGAAACTTATCGACTATCAATTCTGCAATGCTCTTTAATGAATATAAGCTGCTTTTATATTCCTCGAACCATCAATTCTGCAATGATCGTAGCTTTTATATTCCTCAAACGCATGGAAAATTTAGATACGAGACAACTTCTTCTTCTCGACTACCTTGTTTCAAATCCTTGCATTCTTAGGGCCATTCTCTTCGCCAGGCTAATTGTCTCTTCGATGTCTGTTTTTGCGATTTTCAGAGAAAAAACGTCTCCTGCGACGCTATATTTTATGATAATTTTTAATCCCTTTAATGCCTACTATCACTTCTCTAAATTTACCTTTCGAATTTGGCAACACTCTCTGTAAACATCGGTACCGATGTTGCAGCGATTTTAGTTTGACAAACATTTTATTTTTTCTTGAATATCTTAAAACCTCCTCAATTTTCACACTATAGACTTATATCAAATTAAGAAGTATAAAATTCCTTATATTTTCAAGCTTTAATTTTTCTTAAAGTTTTAATATTTTTGCAGATAAGTGCTCTAAACTACTTTTTCGTTTTCAATAATTTGCGACCTCCTGGTTGATCAAATCGGCATGTTACTTACATGAAAAATAGCCTTCAAGAATGTGCTTTCACTTAAAAAAAATTGAAAGTTGAAACCCCTTTTGGTATTTTTTATTAATTTTTTACAGTTTCCAAAAGTTCGCCGACTCCTTATATTTTTGCGATTTTCACCCCCTAAACGTCGTTTGGGATCCCATGTTGTTTAGTGATTCTTTATCCTCTTGATGCCTCTTATCACCCTTCTGAATTTGTCGGTCGAATTTGGCAACACCCTGTATATATGTCATTTACTTGTGATATAGTATCTCCTAGTTTTCAATCTTCTGTCAATGTACAGTTCTACACAAAGACTATACAATAACTGAGACCAAAATGCCACTTGTCAAAATCAATTAAATTATTCATTCAAAAGTGCAGTTCTCACGAAAGAAATCAAAACATAGGACCCAGACGGACTATTATTATTCTATATTTTCTTTTATTTATTCCCCCCCCCCTTTTTTTTTCTTTCTTCCTTTCATCTTGTGCTCATTCAACTGATTAGATAGCTTAGTGTTATAGGCACCGGCGCACAGGATGGCGTTATGTTATGCCAATGCACGATAACATGGACTATAATTTAATTCAATAGTTCATCAAAGGGATTTTTATTACACATTTTATTTAATATAACTTACTTTATGTTTATAGAGAGTAAATTTTATAATCGAATTTTCTCTCACTTCTTAATGAGCATGTTTCCTAATTTTAAATTCTTGTTTGCTTTCAGTGACTATGCATCATTTTAATATTTCCAGAACTTAATTGCCGTTAAATAAATTAATCCAGTTAAGGGATTAATTTAATTAAATTAATCGATTAGGTTTGATTTAGTTGGCGTCACGTGGTAGTACATTTTGGGAAAAAATCATTTATAATAATTTGATAAAATTTATAATCATGTATTATAAGTTTAATACTAAAAGGATATTAAAATAAAAAAATTGGCCTTAAGTACACTAAAAAAATTTATTTAAAAAATATTTTTATTTATAAATATAAGATAGAGCTACTAATTTACTAATATATGGGAACAAATCTCTCCGAATATTTTGATATATTTCTATTATAATAAAAATTATTAAGTGTATATGTGCATATTGAGGTTCTAAAGGCCAGACCATTTGTTCTACAATTACTAAATTTGGCACATATATACCTTGAAAGCGTGGTGTTACTATTTTCACTAATTTCTGATTATATTAAAATTTTGTAAAAAATATGTTTGGGACATACATAATATATATATATATATATAAAGTATATCTATATTTATCATAAATCAAACCAAACTATTAGTAGAAACTTTCTTCGCCCAACATCGGTAATTTAGTTAGCTCATTTGTGACTGAAAAATCATCTCAGGATATTGAACTTTTTAAAAATACTTGTTGACCCGAAAAAAAAGGAGGGACAAAAGTTAATTAGAAGGATGGTCAAGACTTATCCTCTGATGATTTCTAAGTAAATTCGCGTGAATGGAACTAAATCACGTATTATTTTGTGGGAGTGACTGAAAATCAGCTTAAAAATTCCGTTCCCATTACTACTGAATCTAAAAAAATTGTTCACTTAGATTACTACAGTAGCAGTTTAATCTTCGAGACTTCCACGAAGTTTAATATACAGAGAAAAGGCGTATTTAAACTTCGTCCACAAAGAAAGGGCATTGAAGCCAATCTCCGGTTTTTCATAAGTGAAGCATGGAAAAAACGTGTCTGATGGCTAATTTAACAACATCTCTGCAAAGTGAGCGGAATGCGCTCGTAAGCCAGAAAGAGCTACCAAATCTAACACATCCCGGAACCTACATTAACTCACATCAATGGATATGTTTAAGCATTTCATAAAGAAATTTTTCCCAACAAAACGTGCTAAATGAGACATTTTATGAAAAAGATTCTCTACATTGCATTTACATTATATTTTTCATAGTAAAATTGCTAAATTGTATATTTTTCCGTTCAAGACGATCAATTAATTAAATAATTTTTTTAATTAATTAGTTTAATTTTTTCCTAATGAAATATGTTGAATCAAAATTGATATATTTGAAAATAAGATACCTAAAATGCCTTCCAGATCTTTTGATATGCTCAGAAATTTAGCCGTTAAAAAAAAGAAAAAGCTACCAAAGGAAATCGATAAAATATACCCTAATGGCTAATTTAAATACTGAAAAGTACCCTTTTTCATTGTTGAAAAATTCAAGAGGTGTTTTAGTTTAAATGCAAAGATAAAATTAATTTTAAAATATATCGAATCATAAATCAACAAATTTTTTCCAACTTTATCAGCAAAGGGTCAATATTTTAAAGTTAATTTTTAAATTTAAAAAATCACTAAATCAAGATTTAATCAAAACATTTTCAGAACTGCTTCTGTAAAATATATATACATATATATAATTATTTATAATTATAATTACTTTACAGGGCTATTTTTGTGCAAGAAAATTACAAATTGCAGAAATTATTTCTAAATAATTGATTTTAAACGAGGCTTTTACAGTAACTTTTTTAAAGTCTTCATATTTATTCTTAAAATATACATTCGTTAAAATAATACTCCTTAAAAAATTAAGGTCATTCGGATTTTGGAAAATTTCCGACAAATGATATTGATATTGTTTTATTACTACTAACATTTAGGTGTGAAAAATTTTATTGTCTGATTGTGCTCGAATAAAATAGTTTTCCCTTGCTCTTTTAATAGTATTAAAAATCAATAACCTATTTTAAATAATATCTCTGATAGAACAATAATGTTAGTTTTGGAAAATAAATGATTTTATCGTTCATGACAGTGCATATTTGTGAGGGTTCCACAAATGCAACGCTAGTATTGAGATCTACTACACTTGTTACTTGACTTATTTTACTATTTTTTAAAATGCAATTTGATTGTGCACATTCAGTTTTGCTTATTTTACCTGTTCTAATCTTTATATAAAGCATTTATCAAAAGTCAACGCCAGTAAAAAAACTTGTACAAAGCTCCAATTTGGATTCTTATTTTCTTTTCTATTATATTCCTTTCTGTTAGCATCCTTTGCAATATATTTCTATTTTTTTCTTTGATAATAATTGTGGCACATTATCCAGTAGCTTAGCAGTAATGTAGATTTAGTTAAAATGGCAACTCTGCCATCGCCATCAAACTTAAACAACTCCGACTAGTGGTTATTGCTATTACGTAGGCGTATAATCATTGCTACAATCCAGTCTGTCAGGACTAAAAAATTAAGAAAGAACTTGTAAATTTGTTTAAATGTATATTCTGTCTCATTTATAGGACAGATTCTTAGTTCCCTATTAACTTTTAGACAAGAAATAGAAACATCTATGCTTGAATAAAAACAATAATGCTTTTATACTTATTAAGGAATTTGCAAATCTGCTAATTATGCAAGCACAATTTGTATAATTAGCAGATTTAGATTTGTATGAAATTTCCTGATGTATGCTCCGGTTTGACGTGATTTTTAACCATTTAAAGACTTGATATCATGTGTTTTTGGGGATGGTTTCAAACTTTTTTGACATTCTGAATTTCTGAAAAAATAAGAAAAGAATCCAAGACTTCAGAAATGATAACGCATTTTGAGAAGTGTCTGACTTTTTTTTGGAATGGTTTCTTTTACATTTGAATATTTCAGATAGAAATAAACGAGTCTTCTTCGTAAAAGTAATGAAGTTGTTTTTTTTCACATAGATTTTATTGCTTAATTAATTTTTTTTAAAAAGCGGGCATCGAAAGTAAAGGCGAAAATTCTTTTAGCAATTTAAAAAGGAAACTTGATATTAATAACCATGTATTCACATTTTTTCACTATCGTTTAATCATCGTAATCTTAGCCATATTATTTTAACCTATAAAAGTTAAATGCAAGGAAAATTGTTGTTCAATTTTGAAGAATATTCTCTTTAAAATTACATAAATTGCGCTCATACATGGGGGATGAGCATATTTGTTTTTGTATAATCTTAAAATTTTCAAAAAGTAATTCCTAATTTTTCGTCTTTTAATTGATTCTGCATAATCATAAATCCTCATATATATATATATATATATATATATATATACAAAATTATATATATATATATATATATATCTGAGTATTATATATTATTATATATATATATATCTGAGTTATGATGTACATATTTGAGACTGGAGAATTCATATATGTAGTCTAACTTAGGTAATAATAATTAAGTAAATGTAGTAATTTGAAAATATTGAGTTAGAGTAAATCTAAATATGGAGACGGCTTCTTACATGTAGAAATATTTCATACACTTATGAAAAACACAATTTCTACAGAAATAGCCATTTACAGTTAGTTATATTGTGTAAATTAGTTATATTATTACATAATATAACTAATTAATTTCGGAATAAAAAGAAGTTTCCGGATACTTTTTTGCCAGAATGTGTCTTATAAAACCGCTATTACGAAGATCGCATGATTCCATATTTCATTAAACTTTTCTTCATGTGAACTGAATTTAAAAAAAGCAAATGAATACTCTGTAAAACATGAAATGAAATAGAAAATATTTCGTCTGAACTATATTTAGAGTAGTTAAAAAAATTAATTACTGGATGATTTTCGACTTTATGAAAAAAATTTAAGTGTAATATAATTTTTATAAAGTTTCAACCAACCAAAAATGCTAAAAACACTTTGACGCGGCTTTTACATTTAAATTTTTCAAAGTGGAAAGAATTTCAAACAAAAAAATTGACTTAGATAGCCTTAAATTTTTATTCCATTTTTAAAAATTATATTATATTAAAATCTAATTGCAGCATTTTCTCATATCATACATTTATTATTTGTCTTTATTTATTAGTATTTTTACTTTATGATATATAGAATCGTACTATATAACGTCAAAAATGCCAATTTATTATTTTTTTAATATTATATACTTATCAAAATTTGAAGCTTAAAAACATCTTGCTGAAGTATCCATTAAAACCAATATATATATATATATATTGGTTTTAATGGAT
>JAPMOR010046940.1:244361-302209 GCA_026543865.1 Argiope aurantia | reverse complement strand
TTTAATGGGGTAATAAATCAAATAAAATGAGTTTCAAGAAGTGTCTTGATTCAGCTGTCATAGAATACATGACAAAAGGGATACAATACCCCTGAGATGTCTGGTCACTGGAAGAATCTTATTTTCAAAGAGGGAAGAAATATCCACCGTTTCGTGCGTTTTCCTATCTTTTGCTTTCATTGTAGAATTGACCACCCATAATCTACTACTACTACTATTACTACAAAAAAAAGGGCTATTATATTCTACTTTCTCACGGTCTCTACCAATATTAATCAAACAGCAGATACATTAATTTTAGCAAACTTTTAAGAAGAAATGTTTTACTAATTTTATTGCGGAAAAAAACTGTAATTGAATCATGTTTTTTGAATAAAAATGTCTTAAAAACTGTTTCAATCAGCACAATATAATTCTTTGAACATATACTATGCATTCGTTGCTACGGTAATTTGTTTCTATAGTTTAGTAAATTAACGAATTTCACTAAACTAAATACTATTTTTAATAATTTATTCAAACTTAATAACTAATAGTTTACTTTCGAATGTTCTTCTGACTATTATAAAGGTCAACTGTTGTAATTAATTTATATAACAGAGCAATTTTAAAGCAGTGAAAGACTGGAATACTATATCCTACTTGTTTGTTTGTTTCCATTCTCCCAGTTTCATCAAATTGGACATTTAGAAGGCCTAGTTACATATGTTAATTACACATTAAAAATCCAATAATCAGCGTTATATAGGAACATTAAAAATCTTCACTCGCGTTTTACAGGAGACCCGAACCTTTGTTGTCAATTCGTGCGAGAATTTAAATAGTTTTATCTGATCAATGTATTCATTGAACTCGCAAAATCACAGTAAATTCAAAAGCAGATAGAATGGAATCTTAGATTGAATTCAACTTAATTTTTAAATTACAGCATAACGATTTGTCATACTTAAAATAAACGATTTATAATAATTATTTTTCATTTCATAAAATTTAATTTTTTATAAAATAGAGATACTGAAAGATTTTACCATAAATATATGATTTAAGCAACTTCAATTCATAAAGCGTAGTTTTTATAGAATAGAGTTACCGGAATTCTGTACCGTGAAAGTTAAAGCCATATAGTAACAGAAGTCCAAACGTCATGCATTTTATAACAACAGAGTGGACTTAAACCTATAGAAATCACAAAGAACGTCCAGAAATGTTGAGTAAAAAAATAAATTGCTTTATTTCACATTAGCTGTTGTATTTTCATGTAAAAGGGTAATATTGAAGATTAAATTTGACAATAATGATAATATTTATCTGCAATTATTTTCAAATATATGCAAATATATTCTCTTTTACATATTCATCTAACTTTTACTAATTATAATTAGTATAAATATTAATCATAACTAATAGTAAATCATTATATTACAAATTTTAAAATTATGAATATTTTATTATTAAATATTACAAATATTCTAATTATAAATATTCTATGATTAAATATTACAAATATTCTAATTATAAATATTTTATGATTAAATATTATAAATATACTAATTATAAATATTCTATTATTAAGTATTACAAATATTCTAATCCATAAATTGCTAGAAATGTGAACTATTGAATCAATCCATTAGCTAAGAAAATAATTGAATTGCATCGCATAGACTTGGGAACAAATTGCAAACACGAAATAATAAAAAGAAATATTAACAGTAATGATTTGCAATTTAAACCATATTTGTTTTTAATTTGGATAATTTCAAAGACACATTTCTTTTAAATCAAATGAAAATTCCTCCCAAAATTAAAAAATGCCGTATAAAGAAATATTCGAGGGACGAAGCAATTGCCTATTTTGTCTATTTGAAATTCTGTCCTTATTTGTCATTGAATGTTGTACTTTCTGAATTTTAAAACATGTTTTTAGCAAGATTTTTACACCTCCGATTCTTCTAAGACGTAAGTTATTAAATTTTGTATTAATTTATTTCAGTTTAGAATTTTCTTTCAGTTTTACTCCTAAGAACTACATGGAATTAAATAGAATCACAAACGTATATACATTACTCGTTTCTTTACCGTTGTATTTACTTATGAAAAAGGAAATCAACATATTTGTGGAAAAGTTACATTCGCTTTTCTATGTATATGAATAGATCTTTATATTTCCATAAGAAAATATATAAATCGCTACTACAGATATCTATTTAAGATAACTCTATGCTAAAGAATTCTAAGTATATATTATCGATCTTCCCCGATATTTTTAGCATTTGGAAGCACTTTAAGCATCAGTATTTTTTAAACTGGAGAAAAATTAAATAAAATTATAATTTGAATAAACCAGGTATAGACAAATATGATCATCACAACAACAGACCATAAAACATTTTTTTTTATCTTCCATAAATAATAAGGTTTTTATTTTATTTTACATTTTCAACGAGAATGCTCTTCCAAGTTATTTCGATAATTAATTTTAAAGAAATGAACACAAGTATAATGCTTTCAAGAAATTATCTTGTTGAAAAACTAATGTGTAAACCTCCTTTGATACCATAACCGTAGTTTAAAAAATCCTACACTAAACTTCCTTAACTGGTAAAGAATTTTTCTTTTTCTTTTTATCTTAATTTGTTTTCTCTTTTAGTAATAGTTATCATTCTCTAATTACTGCAGGAGAAAAAAATACAAGTATTTCTTACAACAGTATATTGTGTAATACTTAAGCAATAATTTTTTTTTATTTATTTAAACATCATTTAAGAAGATTTAAACAGCTGAAATCTGTTTTTGAAACTATCTGTATATTAATCAAATCCGAAATTTTATAAAAAATACTAATGTAGTTAATGCGATTATCAATGTGCGTCTGCCTTTTCTGTTACACATTTATTAAACTCCTTTAATTTATGCGTCGCTGAATTAAATCGTGTTTTCATGATTCTTCTAAATCATTTCATATAAATTGATTTTAATACTTGAAGTCAGGTCATCAACTATGTTTCTTACTTATTTATTGAAAAATAGACGCCGAAAGAAACTTTTTCTCGTTAAATATTATAGGAAATTTAAAAAGTTCGTAAAATATATTGTGCAGTAATTAAAACAAATGCAGTAACTAAAATCTTAAAGCAGCAATGTATAAATTATTGTAGAATTCCATGCAAAAATCTAAGAGAAACATTTAAAACTCTCACTCATTAGTATGTATATAAATTGGCTGCTCCTTGTTAAGCTGTTTAAAGTCTGTCTTAAATTTAATTTGTTTTCGCTTTTTCTATATTAATTCTTTATTAAATTTTTAAAATATCATTGATCCAAGTCCTGGTTTATTGACATTAACTTTTAGTCATATAATTGAAAATCCTTTATTGTTAATCGTTAACCGAATAAATTCGTTAATCATTAATTCGTTCTACTGAGATAAGAGAATGAGTAGGTATTAGGGATTTACATAGTTAATCAATTCCTTAATAAAATTAACACAATTATAATTTTATATTCGAAATATTATATTTAAATAGAATAGTCGGACATAAAATTCGAATAACTGCATATCAGATATTCAATACCAAAGCTATATATATGTGTGTGTATTAAAAATCCAAATAGAAAAAAGATATCTGAGTTGTAAAATTTTGTGCATGATAATTTCTTTTTAATTTCTATCATCGGTCAGCAATAATAATTAAGGGTTTGTTTTTTTTCTCACTTAGATAAGCTTTTATAAACATTTTCTAAATGAAGAATTTTACTGAATTCCCTTTTAATAACCATTAATAATTGCTTCTTTTTCTTATAATATCCTGACTTTAGGATTGCGACAAATGCTTCTGGATTTTCAGAAATTGGGCGGAAAAAAGATGATTGCAACATTATAAAAAGCTTTAAAATTCTTACCTTAAATTCTGTTCTTTGAGTTTTATCTAGAAAGTTTTTTCTTCTTCTCATTTTTTGTAATAATTTAATGAATCAAACTTTAATTTCTGTCGATTTGATTGCTGAATCACAGACAACATGTCTAGGCATATTAGCTGAGTTTTCAGTTAACTGGTTCTGGCTTTGAATTTATCTTATTGCCTTTAATTATGAAGTTAATTAAAACTCGTGACTTCAGAGTCCTTGGATTTTAATTTAAAGTAATATACGAAAGCTATTTTCTACAGTTTTCTATCTTTCTTACATAAGTAAACCAGACCTATTAACCATACTAAGCAGTTTTCCTACTTATTATAAGTCCAACAATACATTTATCCCTGCAATAATGAAGTAAATAGGATATCTTTGATTAATGTAACTTTCTTTTGTCAAATTAGAAAAAAATTGTATTTCATTCAGAAAAAATAATACTTAACAGATACCAATTATAATTAGAGACATTTAATTAAGTTACACAAATTAACTGCTTGTTCTCCTCTTACACGTTTCTGCTAGAAGTGCCCTATAGACAAAATTAATTTATAAAACAAATTTTGCTTATGCGAAGGAAAAAAAAAGACTTCATAGAAAGTTTGAGTGAATTCGGTATCGAGCGCAAGATGGCGCACCCACACTCCAAACTTTCCAACTTTCTATTTCTTTTCTTGGAAGAGCTTCTTAAGACTTTTGCAGGGAGAAGAACAAACAACAGTAATAAAAAAATTACCTCTTTCCTTCCTTTGGTCAAGTCCACATTCCAAATAAACAGTTTGATACGAGGATCGCGATTCGCGAAGACCTACCTCATCTGGTCCAATAAAATGAATCCAGCTTGCAATCTTGTAAGCTGGTGCCTCATTTGATAGGCCGGCTCGCCGCCAAGTGCATTGTGGGATTGTCCCGCGGACTCGCGAAGCACGCCGTTCCCATCCGTCAGTTCAGCGGATATCTCTGGCAGTGGGAAGAGCGACACTCGTTCTGCAGGCGCATCTTTCTGCTGCGATTGAGAGTTTGTTTATAAACAAAGCCTCGTTTCTTTTATTTTTTCCTTTGAGCTGGGTTTTAATCAAGGGCCAAAATTCGTGTCAAAAATAGAGCTCCACTTCCCGTCCTCAGGATGGATGCACATCCCGAGTCGGATTGTGAACAACAAATGGTAAGTTTTTTTTGTTTATGTTTGCTATTGCGGGAAAGGGTGAAAACATGCGGCAAGCACGCGGTGGTATTCGCGGGACTTCGAACGTCTTACCTGCCGCTTGGCGATCGCTAGATGAATGCGAAACCTTCCTAAAAGTTTTAATGCAAAACCGTGTTTAATATTCCCTTTTCTTTAAACGAAAAAAGTTTTCGAATAATTTATGTCAGCATATCAATTTACGCAACTTTGATTTTTGAAAGCAACAAATAAATGTAAGAAAACCAGTGAAATAATGTACTTCATTAGCATTTTGAAACAATTATTACATTAAATAAAAGAAAATTTTTACGACTATTATTTTAATTTTTTAAAGTGTGTACTAAATCTTTTATTTAAAAGAAATACGCAATCTAATTATCGCATCACCAGATTGTCAATTTCGAGCTGTGATTAATGAGTATTCTTAAATGATTTGTAATAGTTCCTTGCTTAATAGGGAAATTACATAAGCTATCTTTTCTTATCAAATAAAGCAGTCAATAAAACTTAGCTTTGACTTCTATAATTATAAGATAAATAAATGTCGAAAACTTTAACATAAGCCTAATTAGCACGTTGTTGCTTTGGGGTTATTACAATCTATAAAAAGATTTACTAAAGTATAATGCTTTGATTATCAATTGTTTAATTGAGAATAATTTTTTAATCTATGTTCCTTATTTCGGGTGTCGAAATCTTGAGAGTCAATTTCTGTGCTATAAATTATTCAAGCATGTTGAGAAAACTGAGCTGCAGCAAAGATGTATTAATATTATTTAAAAATTACCGATACGAGAATTGCAATAATTTTGAAACTAAACGATGGTTAAAATCATTTTCCAATGGTAATAAGTTTGTTATTCAATTTTTATTGCAAAATGGCATTTTTATCCTCAGATTTTCATAAAATCATTTATACGCATTTTTTAAAAATCGGATTATGTGCATCGAATTTAAAGTATGGATTTTATTTTTGCGTTTCATTTTAGTTATATTATTTCCATAAATTTATATATTTAAACCTATTTCAGTTAATCTTGTTGATTAAGTATGGCAAATATTTGAAATCTGCAGCTTAGATCAATTCTTGCTGGGAATATAAATAATTTTTTTAATTAAAAATTTATTTAAATAGTTTATTTTCCTTAATTTAAAATTGCTTGCGATCGAATAAATTTTAAATATTATTATTAATTTTTTTTAAATCCAGAAACAGTTTTATGGATGTACCGGTTTAATTAAAAATTATAATTTTATGTTTCAGATCTTTTGCAAAAACGTTTTAAATTCAGATTTTGTCTGTTGTGACTGATTTCAAAAATGCTTTGCTTTTCATTGTCACTTCATCGCTGACAGTTTTCCACCGTGTATACGAAAATGCAATATTAAATACAGTTTTACATTGAACTGTTTGTCGTACAAAATTTTAAATCCTACTCTTAATTCTTTATAACTTTCAGATGTAGGTTAAAATATCTACCGGAATGCAAAAGCTCTGTATTTAAAACTTGACAATATTTCGATTATTGATTGATTTGTGAGTAGGATTATTTTAATTAAAGTTTAATACAGAAAAGATATTTTGTGATTCAAGATTTATCGATAACGCATTAGATAAAATATTGTCCTTTCATAAATGCTTTGTGTGCTCATGTCCTCATATCAAGTATGGTTTAACTTAAAATTAACATCTGTGATCAATAACATCATGATTTGATGGTTCAAAGATAATTTATAGCAGGAAATTTGTTTAGTTAAGCAAATCGGGCTTTACTGCTGTCAGTGTGCATAATTAAAACGAATCTCATACTGTGAAAACCTATTTGAAATGATTAAATTACTGATACTTTGGTTTCAATTTGAAACTGAACATCTGGCATATAATATATCACTTTAAGACGGTGCTGTAAATAATTAGTATCAAATGTCAAGAATGGATTCATTCTGCCTGCCTGTCTTTTCTATGCTATTTTTTTACGGCATCATTTCATGTATGGCATTACGATATATTAATTGATAGCGAAAAACCTTTAAATTTTTATATGAATTGTATTTTAATCATTATACTGTGAATTAACTATACAGTTTTTAGAAATAGCAATTCTTACTTTGATATAAAATATTTCGAAATCAATTTCCCTATCACAACAAGCTGTAATGTTAGTTTTCCATGATAAAATCATGAAAGATCATTATTGCCGGTTTTTCATAATAAAGATAATACTTTCAAAGTAAACTATTAAAAACATGGAAACTATTTTACAAAATCTGAATAATTTGAAGTACAATAGGGATTTGTTGTTGTATTTTGAATTACTGAAAGTTTTTTTAATTAACTATTTTAAGGAACCCCTTTCCTCTACAAGCTTTGTCTAAGCTATTGAATAACTCGTACTGGAAATAAGCAATAATTTTAACACCTTATTAATTTTTTTAATCGTTTGAAATATTATTATATTACAATTTTTTTCAACACGCAGAACTTTACTTTGGTATTCACAGATACGCATTTGTCTCAAAAAGCGTATTCCTTCCCCTTGGGGTACAGCAGAAAAGATCAGAGTGTTGCACGCTATAGAATAGGTTTCTATGTGCAAAGCAGTAACGTTCATGGGAGCATTTCTTTACAGGGTAGATTGTCGAACACACATCCACACAAAAGAACAGGGGGTCCAAAATGGAAATTCTGACAAGAGTGGACAAAGGCTCTCTGTGCTGTTTCTATATTTGTTTAGAATTTCTTAACATCTCAGTAATGCTAAGTGAAAAGAATATTTCGGTTTAACTAAAAATCCATTGAAACAAATACTTTCATTTGCCGATGTTAAGTTACTAAGAAGAATAGAAAACTAGACATTTTATTTCAATGAGAAAAAGCTGATTAAAAAAATGCCGTGTTATGAGAAGTAGCATTTATGTTGAATAGATATCGTGCAAAAATTTTATTTCTCATATTTATTAGAAATTGATAATTCAACAAGGAATTATGAAAACTTAATTAATATAATAATAAAATTTTTATTATTATATAAAAGCTAATACTGAACGTATGATTCTTTTTGACTAAAACTGCATAACAATATCATCAAAACTTCGATTTCGTGCCTTTCTATAATGGTAATGATTTAATTCTTAGAAAATATTGCTATTAATGAATATAGATTCGCAGTAGTCTGAATTCTCAGCTAGTTTTTTCCAACTTAAAAACAGATATTTTTAGTTACGACAGTAACTATAGAATACATATTTATAATTTCAAAGCAACCCCTTTTGCAAGATTAATAATGATTCGGATTAATAAAAGCTACCTCGGATTAATATAGATGAATAAAAGCTTCCTTAACTAAATTCTATTGCAATTAATTAGGATCAAATTTTAAGACAGTCCACTTTTCTGATTTCTTTGTTTTGATTGTTATCATGTTGGCTATAATTGCCAATAGTTATTATAGTTAAGACACGAAATTTTCGCTTAGTAATTTTCAAAACAAAACAAACACACACATGCAAAAAAAAAAACTTTCCATTTTTAAACAAGGAGTAATTTTCTTTAATTTTTTGTATAGAAAAAGAGAGAGAAAAAATACGGTGTAGTAATTTCTATTCTATTATTTCAGCAGTAATTTTCTTTTTCAGGTTAAAAATAGCATGCATTTGTGAGATCTCTTGTACTTCAATATAATAAGAATTTGGGATATAAATTTTCTTATTAAATAAATTTTTCTTTTAAATCAAAAAGGCGATAAACGAATAATTTTTTTTTTTTTTTTTGTACAGTAAAATTTAAAAAGAAAAATGTTCTATTAATGAGATGGTAAGTTAAGATAATTTCTGCTAAGAGTAGGTATTGAATAAAAAAATTCAGCCATTTTCCTCTACTCCGATGTTAGAATTATCTTGGCGAATAAATTCGATGTATTTTAAATATGAATGAGAAACATTCAATATATTGTTAGCGGCTCTCTAAACCTTAAGTAATGAAATATATGGCCATTTTGAAATATGTCTATTGAAATTGCGATGACGTTAAACTAAATAGTATTGGACAGAATCAAATAAGCAAAAATCAATTCATTTAATAAACCTAAAAGTAAACGATATACATGCCAATTCCAAATTATGAAAATATAACATTACTTTATGAATAGAATATATAATCGAATCGTGATTTATTTCTATAATTATTATTCGAAGGCAGGTTTAGAAATAAAAATTATCATTTTTGAGCAATAGATATATTTTCAAAGTGCTTCCATTTAATTTTTTTTATTTAATTATCAGGCATGACTGTTAGTTCATAGACATTTAAACTTTCTTATATTCTGAACTTTTAATTCTAATACGAAACAAATTTGAGATTAAATCATAAGTATTTAACTTCACGATTCTCAAATAAAATTTCCTATTTTTAAATAATAATAATAATAAATAAAAAGATGGATTTTTTTTTTTTTTTTTTTTGCGTTTCCTAAATCATTTTACATTTATGAACTACACATTTACTGCATCAACACAAACTATTCTCCCTAATACAAAATTATTAATACTGAGTAAACTTGAGCATTTTTTAAAATTAAAAATAGAGAACATTTTTTAAAATTATAATTACTTAAGTTTATTATAATATTTTAAGCCTGAAAGGTCGATTGCTCATAAATTAAACAATAGGAGATGTATGTAACAAATGTAAGCAATAGAAGTTCAAACTTAGGCCTGCTTGTATAAAAGTCTTTTCATTGCGTAGATATGAAATGTTATACCATATTTTTAAATATGCTATAACTCAGAAATAAGCTTTGAAGAAAAATAAGTTTCCTAAAATTGAGTTTTTACTCATATGCTATGCTATCTCAGGTGATTTTATTCATAATTGAGTAAACTGACCTTTTTGTGATTATGAACGCATCTTTGATTAAACAAACGCTTTGATTAAATCATAATTAATTATAAATAATTATAAAACAATTTTTTTCTAAATATTTCAATGTTTTATAATACGAAATCAGTGGTGTATTTCTATATTTGAAATATATTTTATACTGGATATAATTTTTGTGTGGGAAACGCTTTTATTTACTACTCAAGTTTCGATTATTTTTATCGAGTGATTCACAATTCAAAATATTTTCATTAGTAAAATCTTTCCTTTGTCCAAAAAATATTCTCACGACATTCAGAATTCTTAAGTGACCAACGAAACGTATTCCTGTCCCCAAACAAAAGACCATGGCGTCCTTGTGTCGTATACAGTTGGTAACAACCCCGCGGAAAGGTACAAAGAGAAAGGTATAGCTATTAATCACCTTTCTTTTGGTAAGAAAGGGAGAGGGGGTTAAAGACTTCCCTTCCAAAGCATCCATTGCAGTGATAGGTGCTGTCTTCCGCTCGGCTATTTACCACCCAAGTCACTTAAATTGGGTAGCGGCAATATTTTTGATGTATTTATCAATTGTAAGGTTGAATTTTAAGAATGCCACAGGGTTTATCTGATCTAGAAGGAGGGGACCCTAACGGGGGGGGGATTTCTGAAAACTATTCGGATCTTTTTTCTATATACAAAAGGAGAGGTGTCTTTTCTGAATTTTCCTCCATCATCTGACTAGCTTCGAAATTAAGATGGTTTTCACCGAATAATGATACGGCCAGATGTTTTCTTTTAATTTCTTTCTACAGAATTTTAAAATTTGATGCTCTTATGAAGCTTAAATGCATTTATAAAATAATTCATCCTTGCAGTTGGACATAGAAAGCAGAATTTTGTGTGGACGAGTAAATTTTTAAAAAAATTTATCGATTCGGTACTCTATCTTTACTTCGGTACTCTTTCTTTTAAATTTTACAATATATTTTATTTCGTTTCCTTCAGATCTAAATGGGCACTTTACAAAGACACAACATTCATATTTTTGTACTACTGCGACTTATCATTTCTCATCAACAGCTATTATTGATAAATGTGCGCGGATACAATTTTATGACAGTTTTATATGAAGTTCGTAAAGTGATTAGAAATCTAGATTCAAAATTTAAATTAGGATCTTAAAATATTTTTGTTTAGTTATTTCTATAAATTACTGCACGTTTCATTTCCGCATTCATACTAAGAAGTTTATACTGAAAAATATTTTGTTTGTGAAATTTTTTCTTAAGTTTAGTTACGTTTCTTTTTCTTTTTATTTTTTGAAATTTTTTAAATACTTAACTACTTTATTGTTTCTTAAATTATATATATTTGACGTGGTGCAATTCCAAAACTTAAAAATAGCATCCCGAATTCTAAAGATTATTGGATTGAAATACCTACTATTGGGCCACTTTAAAAACTCTTTCTGCAACTCGTGTTTAAATTTACGAGTTTCCTGTACCTTTACGAAATTTCCAATTGTGCCTTTTTATATGCTAATTTAATCTTTCTTTTCGGAGCCTTCTTATGAAGATCAGTCATTTACAAAAACTATATTTTATTCTGAAACATTGCATTTATTATAGCATATTTTAAAAAGCTCAAGAATAATTTTTTCAGAACTTTTTAAACTTTGATGACATTTTTCTTTCTTTTCCTACAGATTTGTTGACTTTAGGAATAAGTGATACATGAGTGCGTTGCGAGTTTTTATATATTTTAACATGTTGATTTATTTGACTATAGCAAGTCATTTTCAATCCATTGTTGGTATATAGAGAGCAATTCAATACTCTAAATAAAATCATAAGAAAAATTAATTCCATTTAAATCGAAGATGGTTATTCTTTTCCTGCGAAAAATATATTTAAAGATGTAATCAATAAAAATGTTTTCATGCAGAAAAGGAGCACTTCTGCAATTTTCCCAAGTGAAATTGAAGCGGTCTTTAATTTTTTTTTATTTACCGCAGACACAAGACTATGTATTGAATTTTCGAAATGCCACAATTATTATTCCGGCGAGGATCGTTAATATTTCCTTGAGTAAATTAACTGTTTCAGCTCTATAGGTAGACAAGAACTTACTCTTTTGGAAATATTTAATATTAGTACTTACGGACAAGGACCATCGATTTATTTACCTCTTTCGTCTTATTTTTTTATGTTAATTCGACTCCTTTTTTACATGTTCGTGAGATGTTGATGTGATTATTATCTGAACTCGTGACTACATCGACTTATCCGAAAAACAAAAGTGATTCAGATTAAAACAACAAAAGTCTGGTTTGATTGATCTATCATTATATGTTTTATTCGCGTTGCTATTGGTGAACTTTGGACAAGTATCTAAAACAATCTTTGCATTTTATTGACAATGAAAAACGCTTTTTGTAAATGCAACAAGCTTTAACTTTAGACTTTTTTTTTTTAACTCCCTTTAAAAAAAAAAAAAACTTGTTTATCTACAAAAAATGTATTATTTGAAGACAGAAAAAAAAAAAAAAACATGTATCGAAAAAAAATGGTGCATTTAAACTACAATTAATCGATTTTTTTTCATTAGAATGATTGCTTTCAATTAAATATGGCGAATAATGTATTAGGTCATTCCATTTAACAATTTATATGCTCGACTAATCGATTGTTTTCTACATTATTGATCATCTTTTGATATTCTTTGTTTTTTACTGTTGTTGAATTCAGTTTGATGCTTAAGTTCTTTCTTTAAAAAATTGTGGAATCTTAATGCCTTATAATAATAAGAAAAAATAGTTTCAAGATATTTTGTTTTAAGAATACCTCAAAATAATAGCCTTTGATAATCATTTAATTTTTTATAGCATTCATGATTTATCATGGGCATCCACATAATAAAAATGTGTAATATATAGCTGATAAAAATATTGCAGATAAGATCAAGAGTCTGAATTGGCTTGAAAAATGATTTTATAAAAGAGCTTTCATCTAAAAATTATGAATATTGTTTAAAAAATGAAAGGATCTTTGCATTTTTAAACCGGATGAATGAAAAGAACATTAACTTTTACAAATCAAGAACGGAAAATTTATTCTTTATTAGAGAGAAATATAATTACAAAAAACATCTTCAGCATTTCAGAGGGTTATATAATTTAGCGAAGATTACTCTTTCTATTGTATACTACGTCCCAGTAACGAGCGACAGAGACTGTTGAAGTATGAATTAGCAAAAGGAAAGTTTTCAAATACAGGAAAGGAGCAGTTTATGTTAACATATTTGTATTGCGAGAGTGAATTAATCTGCTATAAAAACTCTTTGGTTTAATATTAACTACTGAAATTAAGCGTATTTTGTATTCATATCAAATTCTGATCACAAGTTTCGTGCAATTCTAAATTTCGCACGGTTCATTTAGCCGATCTCATTAATGAGAAATTTATGTATTAGTAAATAAAGATAAATTTTATCTTCAAAAGTTCTAAGTATATTAATGCTAAACATACCGGTATTTCACTGATGCATTGGAATTGTCATTGGAAAATGGCCATTCGTTCGCGATAGGTATACCATTAATTTACTAATGATTATGATGCCGATTATTTTCTTTCAAATTATTCATAAAGAAATGCTTATCAAAAGCGAGAAATAAAGTTTTATTCTATGATAGACTAGATTGATTTTTTTTTTTTGTTTATTTCTGAAAAAGTATCTAAGTCGTTCGATATGAAATTCTTTAGCAACTCCTGAAAAACCGCTATTTTTATCTATATTCAGAAATCTAATCATTTCTGAAAGCAGAAAGAATTTTTTTTTTGTATTATTTCTTATCTATCAGTGCGTGATTAATTGCAGATTGTCGTCCAAAACATATTTCATAGGTACGAGTTCTGAACAGCCATTAATTTAGGTTAACCTATTAAGTTTCTATGAGAGCTAGTCCTTTCAAAAATTGTTTTTATCTAATTTTTCTGTTACAATTGAGATCTGTTTATATACGGCACATGTACCACATTTTCTTGACATTACATAAGCGCTACTATCGAGACCAAAAGGCAGATCAGCTTATGAATATATAATTGGTATTATGAATACGTGTATACGTATGAATACATATATATATATACACGTTGGAATTATAAATGCGCAGTGTTATTTCATCCGAGTACTGTGTTAATAGTCCGCGAAACTATTCAGAACGCTTTTCAGTTCCCGAACTTGGAAGAGCAGTCCTTTTTTCAATTTGAACGAACTCATTCGTCGCGCTTCGTCTACTCGAATCTTGTGCGTGATGCAGGGATGAAATGCTAACGTCCACTGATAAGGATCTGTGAGAAGAAACTGCCACTGATTGTTCTACTGTACGGCGTTATTGTTTTTTCGAAAACAGCCATGAAATTCGTTTGGTTCTCTCGGAATGGTCTTGCAAGTGACATCTTGACACGTAGTCAAATACAACATGCTGTAATAGAAAAAATATGTTCCCTCCTTTCCGATTGATTTTAAAAATTGTTGTGCATGATTTTGAGATATTAAGTATGCATATTCTGAATACTATTGTAATCCCTTCGATAGTAAAATTTTCCGAAAGATTATATTTCAGAATTAGCTTTTGAAATTTTTCATTCTGTTTCTACATACTATTTTCTGAAAACTTCCCATTTTAGAAAACATGTTAATTATTTGAATCATGATTTCGTGTGTCTCTTCTATCTCAAATTACCTTATTTGACATAAATTTCAGATAATAGATAGAAGAATTTTTAATTTTTAGTTAACTTCTTGTTTTTCTTTTCCCTAAAGTTTCTGGTATCAGCTTTATAGAATATATATATAAAAAAATATTATTTAAAAAATAACTGCAAGTTTGCTTTCAATGTGAAACATTAATATAGTTAAACTCTCTGACTTTTCAACTAAAAATGTATTTTTGGTGTTTATTTTCCCCCTTAAATCTTGTATTTTATCATCCGATCTTAAAACGGCTATTATAGTTTTCGTCAGCCATTTAAATTCTATAGAAGAAATTTGAATGACATCTACAATAAAGAAAATAATTCTCATTCACTTTAAACTTAATAGAACCATCTGCAAAAATTCCAACATCGCATCAAGAATTCCCATAAATAATTAATGCAATATTACTTTATTAATAACAAATTTACAAATAAACAATTCAATAAGAACTTGTAAAAATCTGATTTCAACATTGAATTTTAATAGTCATATCTATGATCAATGGATGTTTTGATACATTAGCTCCTAATTGGGTTGTAAAGTAACAATTTATTTATAGGACTATTAGTTCTAATATTTAAAAAAATTGTGGAAAATATTAATCTTTCTTGCATTATTTAGGGAAAGAAAATAATAACTGTTTCTGTTGAAGTTGATAACATCCGATTCTTTGCTCTCTTCTTGATTTGTCGACTGTTCTTGTCATTTTAAAGACATGAATTATTGGCTTAAGGTGATCATGTCTATTTTATGAATAGATCCTGGATCAAACTACAATGGTCGATCCAAACGGATAGTGTATATTACCTGTCTATACAATGGATAGCTGTGAACGCCATTACGTATTGATTAGAATGAATTCGTGGTTATTATAAATATGTCTATGCAACTCATTGCCTTGTAAATTTGACTGTGCTTTGAACCGAATAGATTCTGCAACAGAATAGCTCTGTATGCTTTTTTTTGGGGGGGGCGAAATACCACAACTTTTATTCATTCTATTTTTTTTTCTTAATGAGTGCGTAATTATTTTTTATAAAATGAGTATGATATTACATAACAATATTCCTAATTTCTGTTAGGATATTTGATGCATGTTCAAAATCATTTAGAATTTATACGAATAAAATAAAATAAAAAAAAGGACAGCAATTAATATATTTTTGGGGTGTGTGAATGATGTATTTGGATTAAATTTATATCTGCTGGAAAATTCTGGATATTATCATGATTAGCCGTTACTTCCCTTTTAATAAAATATTATAAAACTCTTTAAAGAAAACTTCTGATCAGTTTTAACGGATACTTGGAATAGAATGGATACTTTATTAAAAAACACACACACACATGATATTTATTGAAGAAATCCGCATTCCTTCCAACTTGCATAATTTGGCTGCAAGTTTGTTTTTGAATCTTTTTTTTTAATAAATTAAGTATCATTGTTTCAATCAAGTTGTTTATCCTGGATTAATGTTCTGCCTATTCTTGTTATTAATAAAGGGAAGAAAAAGATTGCTGTAGTGTGTTTTTAGCTTTGGCAGATTGTTCAATCGAGCATGGTATGCATGGTAGTTAGACGCAATTGAGTGAATGGGCTTTCCAAATTGCGTCATCTGAATTCTTAGACTGAATGTAAAATTGTTCTGAATCAATCAAGAAGGTAACAATTGAGGCGAGGTTCTTTGAGCATGGTAACAAATTTGATATGAAGCAAAACGTAATGAAATTGTGCCTACTTGGTCACAGTCTTTTAGGCAGCAAAGCCATTATTAAAAAAAAAAAAAAGCATTGTCTCCACCACGTTGACTTTTTTCTTTGCAATGTATGTGATGTTATAAAACATTGTGAATGCGACCAAAATAAAACATCTACAAGAATATTTATTTATTTATTCGAAAGGACAAGGTCAAATACTAGTTATTTTATCTTGCTTTTCTAGATACATTATTAAGATAAAGCTACATGTTATTGATTCATATGTTTTTAGATAAACAGCTGCATATCGGAAATAATAATTGGATTTAGACATTCAAGGCTGTTTCGAATTTGATAAAATTCAAGTGAACTGATGGTGGTTAATAGGTGAAGGTGAAAATATCGAAATTTTTGAATTTGCTTGATTTTTCTTAATTCTTTTCTAAGTAGCCAAATAAATCTGACAGAAGATATTAGAATTAAAAATTTTACACTTTCAAATTATTGTAGCTTTTTTTTAATGAACATTGACGAATATCAATGCAGGACTATTATAAAGAGCATTGTAATTTTCTAGTACGATATAATCCTCATATGCCGATTTCAACCTACCTTGACCATTATAACAATTTGATAACGAGTCATTATATCATTCAGTGAGTCATCAAAATCTTTCATGCATACCAAAATGAAAGCAATTTTTAGTTTATATGAGTCTCAAATTGCTTTAAAAAGATATTTTCTTTCATGTTTTATCAACTATCTATTGTTCATGATTAGCTTCAAACCGAAGTTTTGATACAAAAATATACTCTGAAGAAAAATTCTCACCGGTTTTTAATAGTGATCTATGTTTTGTAGTATCCAGCTTCATCCGTCAGAATACTAAGTTTTGAATGCTTCCTTGTACTTGACGCTCAAAGCTTTGTTCTTTCAGCTTGCTTATTATATTTTCTAGTTCTTCAAAATGGTTTATCACTATATTATTTATTATAATAAACAAGAACTATTATTGTTTTTTTGTTTAACTAGTTTTTATTGGTTATTAATTATATGAGTTATAACTGGGCATGAGCATGCATCTTTTATAAAAGTATTTTTTAAATATAAAAAAAGAGTAATAATTTTTTTGGGTAGTTCCGAGCTATCGGTGGAGGCCGCTTATAAACAGGGAAGGTGATTGTTCAGGCTTGTAATTACTAGTTTTCAGGTTCGAATCTCAGTTTTCCAGAAATTCAAATTCATTTGGTATTTATTGAGTCTGGAGTTCAAATGACGCATATTGATATCGCATGTATAATGTAATATAATATGCGAACACTGACATCGCATCATTATTTGTAATCCGAGCAAATAGTTTGTCTCCCTTAATAATCTTTTTTTTTTTTTTTTAAACACGATCTGTGATAGATTTCGGCACTCGGTGGCATACAGTGCTTATTAAGAGGCCTCTCTTTTAATAAACTTGTTACATTAGCTTAATCGGTTTCCATGATTTGTTTTAATGTATTAATACTTTATTATTTATCTATTGTAACTCATACTGCCCTATAAGTACTTTTGTACACAAAATTATTGAAGCAAGTGTTCGGTGAATATAAAACTGTGTAACTATATAAAACTGTTCAATTATATTTGATAAAGTATTTAAAAAAGTACTTAATAAAAAAGTGAGAATTTGAATATGTTTATAATGAAGTTGATATAATTTGCCATTGTAAGTTCTTATGTTCCTTTCATTGGTTGAATTATTTTACATATTTTTTAACCTTTTCAAAATTAAGAAATATTTAAGTGTTCACCTTTTTATTTAATATATATTTAGTAATAAACAAAATTTCTTATATAAACATAATTTTAAGTTATGTCCAGTATTGAAGTGCCCATATTGGTAAAAGTTAACATTTAGGAAAATATTTCAATAAATATGGATCTTGTATAATATTAAAGAACTTTACTTTTCTTGAGATATTAACGTAAACATTAATGTTTATAAAAACGCGCGTTAAAATTGTTTTGTAATGCAATTTTATGACACTTTTTTGAGTTTTGATAATTTGATAATCTGAAGGAGTTTTTGTCTCATTTCTTCCAAAACAGATTATCTTTCTTCTTTTCAGTAGATAGCATTTTATTTGCAAAGCGCTTAGTGTCCAAAAGAAAATAAGATGCAAACATATTAAATAAACAAATCCAGCTTGCAATTCGGCGGTACACCATATATATATATATATAATATGAATAAAATATCTATTCCTATAGATATTACTATGCAATTTTTGTTGAAGGGCAATAGAATATCACTCTTTAGTAATAGATTGCATTGTGATATATTTTAAACTAGCCGCCTTTGGCGACCAGCCGGTTCGCCAGTATTACCGCTCGCTACAATTTTCAATTAAATATTTTAAGTAACTGGTCTCATAATAGATTCTCAAACAAAACATTTTTAATCTTCAAATTTTGATAGTCATACCAAACTTATACTGTTGTTTAGATCGTTTCGTTCAATTTACTATATATATTTTGCTAATTTGTTGTAATTTCCGGTGAAGCTTCAACTTTAATTTAAAGTGGAAATGATGAAATTGCAATTAATATAAAGATTTTTTAATAAAACCAAGCGTTTTATTTTATTTATCATCTTTATTGTTATTTATTAATTATTATTATTATTATTGAATATGAGTATTGCAAATAGAATCACTCAGTATTTAAATCTTATGTGAACTACAAAATATTTTTCATAATTTATGTAATATCTCAAACAATAATTCAACAAAAGTTTCTCAGATTCAGCATAAAATTCAGTTTTTAGTTTTGTTTTCAAAAGGATTGAAATGAAATCAATAATAATATTTTGTTCCGACCTATAAATATATTTCAAAAATTATGAAGTCTAAATTTAATGCAGTAAGGTATCATATTCTGAGAAATATTCAGGACACAACAAAATTTAAATAAATGAATGAATGTTTCTATTTTCCACGCTCAACTAAGACTTATTTATGAAGTTTTGAATCTTAAAAATTTAGAAAAATTCAACATTTTTATAATTTTAGGCCAATTAATCTTGAGAAACCTGCGCTCTGATTGGCGTATTTTCTTTGAAACGATCGATGAAAAATCTAAAATTATCCTTTTTTTTATTGAATAGTGATATACAAATTTTCATAAATCAGTCAGTTTAAGTGATTGATTTAGTTGATTGGAAATTGACTCTTTTTATTTAAAATATTGGTGTTTCAAGAACATTTTGTTAATCATGATTCCCACATCAGTAGCTTTATGTAAAATCAAAAATTCGTTATTTATTAGAGCATTTATTGAATCAAGTTACATAAAATATAATCATTCTCCATTTAGACCATTTTAGCAGATCTGTGTCTTACTAAAGGTTTACAAATTAGCTGTGTGGCCCTGATTTGAATGGATATCCTGCTCATATTAAACAAAACTTGCCTTAAAATAAAACTTTTTTATTGGATTAATAATATAGACAGTGTAAAAGATCATAAAATAATTTTTCTTGAATTTATTTTTTAGAAAAAATAATATTTCATGTTTGTTTCATTTCCTACAGACATGTACCAGAAATTATGTTTTTGCAGATTTCATTTCCAAAAAGATTTAATTTATTTTTAATTGGAGCTTTAATCAATGTGATGGCAACACTTTGAAAAAAGCTAATTTTTTCCCATGAATGCGAAACGTGCTCGTGCAGCTGAAATTTTTTTTCTATTTTGTACGAAAAAAATTGTTGAAGAATAGAGTTAAAATATTTATTTAAAAATTCATTAAAAATAGAAATTTAATTTTAAGGTTAAAACATTGGTATCATTTAAAAGATAAATTTTTGATCTTTAACTTCATGCAAAAATCTTTTTTGTGCGGTAATATTTTCGGAAGTTATAGCAGAAACACGCCAAAATTTCGCTTAATTTTTAAATAAATAAAATTCTAATTAAAAATTCGAAAAAAATAACCCCCAGGTGCACATTATCGGCTTACAAGGTATACACGTGCCAAATTTGGTAGCTGTAGGTTGAATGGTCTGGCCTGTAGAGCGCCAACACACACATTGAGCTTTATTATAAGTATAGATAATAATAGAAAGATTAAAATGTGAATTATAATTGCGGTTATTCATCTTTATGGAAAAGTACGTGCTCCAAAAAGCTTATAAGGCCTTATAAGGAGACAATCTTTCAATAAATTTTGAATGTATAAAAAATATTAAGATTCATTGTTAAGAATATATTAATAATACATTGAGTTTAATTCTAATAAACTGAATAATAAGGTCTGAAAATAATAATAATTAACAATCATTATTTTCTTAAAATATGTACCCATTCCTAAAGATGAAAAGAAATTGGGCGTAAATATTTGCCAAACTTTTCGCAGAAATAAAAGCAATTTTCCAATATTTTATTTCAAACTATCATGAAAAACACTTTATCTCTTAGTTTTTTTTATTTAACCAGATTAGTTAAGAAATATAATAAACTAAATGATTTCTTTTTCATAAAATAATCTCGATTCAAGAATATATATATATATATTGTTAGGGAAAAATAATGGCCCTTTATAGGACTAAGAAAGAATATTTTTCGAAATATCAATATTCTTTATACTTCTTATATGTTAAACAAAATCAGATTTTACATATGTATCTAAATGTAGCATTTACATTACAATGTCACTGTAAGGAAGAAAATCAGAATTTTCTGTAAACATGCAAGCCCAATATTTTCCATTCATATTATACATGGGATGGTGCCATTGTAAAACATTAACAGAAGAAAAAGAAATTGAATTTTTCTCATCTTTGCTTGGATTCCTCCCAAATTTTCCATTTCCATTTATTAAACAGCAATCCAATTTGCTTATAAAGATGCTCCGAGTTAATAATAATAACAGCGCATCGTTAATCATGCCGACCAGGTTGATAACTCTTGGGATTAACCAATTCAAAGAACCAGGAAAGAATAAAAACTGGATTGTTGATTCGGAAGACGGCACGGATATAGATTCGATACGGACTCTGCACAATATGAGGATGTCCAAGTTTTGCACGTACTTAATAAGTCTTCATTTTTTCTGTACGTGTTTCAAACATTTATCGCTAAAATTCACTAACCGATAAAAAGTTTTAATCGCCTCCATCCTTTTTTAGAACTCAGGCTTTATGACGCATCACTAATAATAACTATTTTCGATTAATTATTTTGTCATAAAAATCACGTTTTTAATTCGAATTAAGATTAACTTCTTCGAGGCCAAGGAGCAAACATGTTTTCTTTCATTTCAAGTGCGCTTTCAAATAGATTCATTCAATCTTTCTTAATTTTTCTTATTTTCATTAAAAACTTACTTGCCTTTATCAAGTGAATTACGTGATAAGAACTTTTATTTGCTGCGGGTTGGTTGATAAAGGTACAGGCGATATTTATTTTATGCTAAAAATGTTTATTTCGTTTTGAAAAATATGGGGATTTTTCCTAAAAATTGTGATGTTTAATAAGACATTCTAATGATGATTAATAAAACAACTATATTTTGTAAATTTCCAAGATAAAAATTTCATCCTGTTTTTGTGGTTTCTAATCGAAAAGATTTATCTACATTTACTCCGCAATTACATTTTATCTATAAAATTGATTTCCCAACAGACTGTAAACAAATATTAAAAATGGAAAATGATAAATAGAGCATGGACAAAAAGTGGCTACTGTTAGCCTACGAAAGTTTAGTTGTTTTGTGCACTAATTTTAAAATCCCTTTAAAACAGGTTACTAAAACCCTTTTTTTTTTTCTAAAAATATTTTTAATGCATTTTTAAAATAGTAATTCGCAGTAGGAGATTGCTTGAAGATTATTTTTTGAAATTTAGCTAATAAATTTCTACCTTATTTTTTAATCAAATTGTGCAAATTTGTGTAATGTTTATTGGAAAAAGGTGTTAAAAACTGTTTTATAATCGTATGTATTTAATTAGAATTAATTAAGAACTTCTCAATTCAAAAAGAAAGTTATTTTATCAATTTTTAACTAGTTAAAACTAATAATTATCATTACAAATTCTATATTCCGTTCTAGATTAAATAAAAAAAATTGTATAGTGTAGCAACTTTTTGTTTTTTGTTTTTAAGAATGAAATTTACATTGTCTTATATTCATAAAAGAAATTTTATAATTTGATGTGCCACCTCTAAGACTTCGAACTGATGATTCTAGTGATCATCTTTTCTGATGATTTTGAACTGATATACTATAGACGCGTTTTCTGCTCCGAATAAGTACATTCATCCAAACAGATTCAAAACCGATTCTCAACGTAATCTGAACGGCATTTAATCATTAAGCAAAAATTTTCTGTATAGTGTGAAATGAGCTCGAACATGTCTGACACGCCGGTTCAAAATCAGCGATTTGCCTAATACTGCAACCTGATTAAATGACTCAAACACTAGGTGTCCTCTCATTATGGAATCATGCGCTTTCGTTGATCCGAGTTCTAGATAGGAAGTGAACTGTTTGATTTAAGCTGCAAGACCACTTATTCCGAATGATTGGACGCGCATTTTTCTTTTTAATTCTGTTTGGACGACGGGGCGTAATGTGTCTGTCAGATCAGGGAACGTAATCATCAAAATCAAGATGACTGATTTCAGAGATAAAAAAAACACGTGTTGCTACTGACGATTGCTTATCACGGACAGAAAATAACTGATTAAACGAGCTCACCATTCCGCTATGCAAAATTGCACCGAATTTAGGTTATGAAATTCATACATTTTCCATCTTTATATGGATATAGCCATTACTTCATTAAGCGGAATCCAACTCGTGTTTAAGCTTCGATTCCAAACATGATGAATTAGATTTTCCCTTTCCATTATTTCCTAATTATCTGCGTTTGATCTAATTACTTACAGAGATAAGTTTTACATTAAATAATTTTGATGCCCATTGTTAAGGATAAAATGCTTTGCTGTTTTCAAATTCGAAACAGTAGGATTTGCTGGTTCTTTAGTATCATGTAGTTTTCTTCAAAAAAATTGACCGTGGAATTTTTATAGAAGATATTTGATATGTTTTGAAATAGATTTCAAAATTTATTTCCTCATTATCTGAAAATAATATTTAATGTTTTATTCTGCTTAAAACTGTGATTGAATGATGGTGCTTGTAGGGGAGGGATGATGTACATCGTAAATTTATTGTATTATTAATTCTGAATTTATCCTCGTTCTTTGAGTAATGTTGGGGGAGGGGATTGGAGTAGGATTATAATTTGACTACAGATAAAATTTTTTATCCGTGCAAACCTTGTTTATTATTGATTTCTACATAATCTTATGTTTGTTTAATTTTAAATAGTGGTATTCAAAGTTTTTTTTGAAATAATATATTTTTTATTTAATATTTATTTACAATTAGCTTAATCCGTTTATTTAACTTTATCCTAGTGGTTGCTATGACATGAAAAAGGTTACAAATTATATTCCATTTTATATTTTTGAATATTTGACAAAATAAAACTGATTTTTAATACTATCAAACTACTGATTATTTATTTTATTCTGTAAAATTAATTTATGATAAGATAAATTAAGAAATAATTTAAATAATTTTCCTACATAATGAATAGTTTCATGTCGCAGTGTCGTTGCCTTTAATTCCATCTCTCGACATAATTTCTCCTATTTTATTCTGTGTACGGTGTATGAGTAATTTTCTTTAAATGTAAGCACGGCTCACTTTAAAGCTTTCTGATGCAAAAAAATCCGGATCTTGGTGCGTGTTTCTTTATCATTACTATTTAAAACAGGCGGCGAATATCAATTAGGCAATTTCGTTCCAAAAAGAAAGCTAAGGAAGGGTCTTATAATACTACCTGGTTCTTGCTGAAAACCGCTCTGCCAACGAAGCGAAAGGGTTAATCGCCGATGTCTATCCGTATCTACGGTCGCGCAAACGCACCTTCATTGGCACAGACATCACGTTCAAGTGGAGGAGGAAATGCAAACGTATGCTCATCAGTGACACTTTTGATGAGGGGGGGGGGGAGACAGATGAAAAGAATATGATTCTTGTTTTGATGCGTTTAAGAGAGGGGGGGGGGAACTACGACATGTAAAAAAGGGGAAAATAATAAATAAATTTAAAAAAAGAAAGAAAGAAACGCCAGTTAGTGAAAGATGATGGTGAGCCGTCAGTGAGAATTGATGGTTGTCCAACAATGCTGAGGGGATTCGTAGAATCTAAATCCATTTAGACGAGTCTGTCAACCATATGTAATCATCTCTTAGTTTTAGACCTGATCAAGCAATTTTTCGATTCATGTGAGCTCAAGATTCACTTTATTTGAAATTAAATATAAACTTCAAAATAAAAAAAAAAATGAGAAAGATTTTTATCTTTTTGCTTAACAAAACGAAACGAAGATAATGAATCGGATGGAATTTTTAAAAACCTTGAGTCTATTTTTCTTGGAAATAAGAATTGTTGAAACTTAATTTTGTAAATTATAACAATATTTATAGAGATTGTAATTATCTGTACACGAATCTTTTTGACGCATGAAGAAATAAATTTTTAAACTTAAATAACCTATAAAATGTAACTTTTGAGATACCGTTCATGCTCTACAGTTCCTGAAATTCCTGTCGAAATCGTTATTAAAAAAAATGTATCCTGAAATTCACTTAGTCCTTTATTTGTAATAAGCCTAATTTAAGAATGAAATTTGTAGATATCGGTTAAATCAATGCTTTTTATGTTTTAAATTGTCTCGTCAGAATTGTAGAATCAGTTTTCTTTATTTTGAAACTGATTTCGCAATCTTGCCTTATTATTTAGGAAAAATTAAAGAAAACTTAGTTAAGATGTAAAACGAAAATTTTACCCTTTGCACTCAGATAGTGCCTCTCACTCACTATTCAAAAAGGAACATCATTTTGACGCTTTATTTCTTTATTTTTCAATTTTGATTGTTAAAAACGCCTACAGAATGGTAAAAAGATGTAGATTAATTTTTCAAAGAAATTCCACTTAAATCAATTATGTATATTTATTTTTCAGAGCACTAAACAAAAAGATGAATAGCTATGCATCTAATAATTTTTTCGAGTGCAAAGGGTTAATAAATTGTTGAAATATGTATAACATAGTAAGATCTCTTTAAAAGTAATCTATCTTTGAGATCAGAACTGTTTGATTTTTTTTTTTTAAAATAATGCAAATCCTGCACAGTTTTCAAATGTCCATAAAATGTTGACAGAACTTCAGTACTTTGGTTCTTGCATTTTGTTTTATCAGAGTAAATTTCAAAATGCTTACTTCTAAATATTGGTTACCAAACTTAAACCAAAGTTTCGTATGGTCATACGAATCTTTGTCATGTTAATTTGTAAAGAAACGTATCTAAAATATAATTATAAAAATTGTTAATAAAATCTATGTAAAATATTCAGCCTGTAATAGGTACTTTTGTTAGCCTTTAATTCACCTTACAATCATTTCTGAAGGAAAAAAAAGCCAAAGAGGGAGAATTAGGGGAAATGGATGTTTTTTTGAAGCATATGTGTGTGTATTAGTTTCGATGCTCTACGGGTGGGTCGAAGTAGGAAGTTTACCTTCGGAATCTTGTTACTCCCTGCCGATTCTTACTAAGGGCACTTTTCTTTGAAATGTATAAGAAATGACATGAATATATTTTCCATTTCTTGTTCATTGCATACCTATCTCGTATATTTCAGGGAAAGGGAACGTCATTGGGGAAATATATTGCTCATTTGCCCTAATTATTTCATCCTATTAACCCAGATGGAAAGCTATGAGATTCTCCAAAAACTACGCAAGTGTCTCTGCCAGATAACCTATTACTATGCGTTTCACGTTTATCTGAAATCCTAGTTAGAATAGTATTTTATTCTTTCACGTCGAGCTGCCAAACATCTGTTGCGCTTCGGGATAGATGTCCTGTTATTCCACACTCATGCGTTAATTGCATCATAATTTAAATTCTGAACCCGAATATAAAGAATACATTATGTTTCTTCTTGCAACTGTAACTATAATTTTTAGTTAAAAGATTTTTTTTTTCTTTTTAGCCAGAAAATTTCTCGGCGAAGGAAGATTCGGGAGACAATGCAATAATAAAATCTCCGGTAATAAATCGTTTTTTAATGATGTTTTATCTAATTTAATGACTTAAATAAATGTTTTTCTTTTATCACTTTTATTATATGAATCTTTTTTTTTCCCCTATCCACCTTGGATGTAGCATGTATAGGATATTGGGGGGGGGGGGGGATAAATAATTCCCGAATAAAAGAAACTATTAAATTATGTAAATTAATTTATACTTTTAAGATGGCAATAAAACTAGTAACATTCAACTTCTTCTAAAGCAAGAAATTGAAACTATCATATTTGTGTTCCAGGCATAAACTATGTGTGTGAATCGTAACATAATAGAGGTTTTGAATCTCTTTATTACATTATGAAAGAATTTTCTTTAGAAGGACATATTTTCTGAAGACTTATTAACTTCAAATTATTATTAAATATTGCGTTCATCTTTGTAGAAATAAAAAACTGATTCAAAATAGTTTGAAAGGAAAATTTTAATGACAAAATGAATTCGCATTTAATTTTAAGACTGAATTATAAAAGCTAGTGCTATGGATTATTTTAAAAAATGTCAATTTCAAAACAAAACCTTTTAAATGTTTAGTTTTAATAGTTATTATTAATATTATTGTAGATGATTCCTTGTGTTTAAAAATTATAAAACTTGTTTGGTGTATTTAACATCAACAAATATCACTATGACCTTTTAACTTTCTATTAATATTTTGTTTTTGAAAAGGTATGAGGAATCCATGTATGTGTTAATTTTGGAACTTAAATATAAACTTCAGGATTCATAATCAATAACATTTTGACTGTATGTAGAAATCTATCAACGATTTTATTTAATGTGATTAACATAAAAGCTATAGAGATATCTCCATGAAATTAAATATTTCGTTTAAAATCAAGTTACACGGAATATCAATTTTCTGTATTTAAATTTTAATGCTTTTCAATCTTCAGACATTTAATATGCATTGATGTCAAATTTAGTATTCTTTAGCCATAAATAATTTTGCACTGTGCAGTTTTCCTTTCTGTATTGTCAGTAACTAACAATATGGAAGGAAACGTGTTAACATGAGGGCAAATAAATGGATATATAATGCGCTTGACCTTGGTTTTAATCAGATGCAAAATTAGCATAGAAATGACATTCAAATAACAACTAGCAACTATCAGATAGCGTTTGAATGCAATATGTACGGATTTATGGTTATATTTCTAGCATATTACGGTTATATTTCTTTAGTCACTTTTTTTGTTATCATTATCCTTCAAATAATAAGATACATTTGGTGGGTAAATTTCGCTAATCTCGAGAGAGAGAGACAGAGAATCCATGTATAAGATTTAGCATCATATAAAAGCGTATATTTCATGTTAATGGCATCATTCATATGAATAAAACAGAATTAGCATGCGGTCATTTTTTAAAAAATAATCTTTTATTTAATACTACTATCGGATACTTGCATTTACAGAGGGAAATTTACGAGATAAGCTTTGTTTTTTTCCCTGACTTGTCGTTGATTACTATATTTATGCATTTGTTGCACCGAAGCGATGCAAATTTATAATCTAGCTATTTATATCATTTCGGTTCTGAACAGGAGAAGAAAACAACACTTTAGAACTGAAAGATGACATCGGGCACTGCTTGATCCTCATGCGTAACAATTTCCCTTTATATTTTCCGGCAACTAAATTTTGAAGATCTTGGTACAATGGATAGTAAACCACAGGCATTTACGGGCGAGCAGAAGTTTATATCTCTCAATTTGATGTGCAAATGGTTTAGCTAGAAAAGGTTCTTAAAGGAATGGAAAATTTATTTGTTATTGTTTTTTGTTCAGAGAGAAACAAAATTATGCTATAAAAATCGCACGTTTGAGCATTTGAAGAATACTTCATGTAATACAATGTAATTCAAAAGATTTGTGCTGTGTTTCGGCACAAAAATATATTGCGATCTTTTTCCGTTAAATCGTGAAGAATGACAAGAGAAGTACGCCATCTCTCTCTCTCTCTTTTTACAAACACTAAGGTTAAATGATGCACCTATTTTCTGTCACAGTATGAATGCATTATGGACAATGATATGTAATGTGGTTATTTCTTATGCAATATTCCGTATTTGTTTCATTTATGGACTCAAATTCTTTTTTTATTAGATACTTGAATTATGCTTCCTTTTAAATTTCAGTACAACTAAGAATTGAAGCCCATTTCCCAATTTATGTAATTTTTTTGTGCAAGTTTTATCTCCATTGGATCGATTATTCAGATTTTGCATATTGATATTAATACAGTTCGGTAAAAAACATTGGATCTGATAAAAGAATAATTTAAGACACTAGTATATTACTGACTGCCATTTCTGTCTACTATATTTCTAGCAAAAAAATATTGCAATGGGAGAGAAAGCTAACTACAGACTAATTATAAAAATTTCAAGAGAATGAAGATATGATTTAAGAAGACCTTATATGATTTAAGAAGATCTTGCATTAATATTAATTATTATAATCAATGACAAATCTGTATGGCAGGACTTTTAAACAAGATACAAAAGTGCCATCTCAATAGAAGAATGATTCTAAGTAAATTCGGGATATACAAAAAGCTTTTCAAATGCAAAATATTATGATCTTATTCAGGACTATTCATTATTGATATTATTTCGAAGTTATTCCCTTGCTGCCAAACTGGCTGATTACTAGGATGTTAATTTGGTATAAGTGACTTTCGTACCGATTTGATTCTTATATGAACGGTTATTTCAAAATTTGCTAAAGTCGCGTTTGATAGCCTAATTTTTTGTGTCTCTATTTCATATAACCATTCAGCCAAAAGTTTAGAATTTCTACTCTAACATATAATTTCTTTATTAGAAATTCTGCTCTTGAGAATTTAACCTTATTATGCCTTAATTGCGACCTGACGCTTCATCAAAGCTATAAAGAGTTCTTTTGAAAAGAATGAAAAGCATTAAATTGACCTAAACTGCGAAAGAATACAGAGTTCATGCTTTAATTGTTTTCGTTAAATGACTGGATCTAAATGCAATCAGCAAGATATTTTGATTGACTTGGTGCCATTTTTTTTCTATGGTGAGTCATTGTTTCTCTTTGTTCCTTCGCAGATCATTAAAGTGGATTGTAAGACACACACCTAACTACTACCTTTTTTTTCTTAATTATTTCATTTCAAAAGTAGTAACCTCAAAACATATATATTTTTTGCCTACATGAATGTTTTTTTTAATTTGAGTATTTGTTTATTCGCATTAACAAGATCTGAAACAAAATTTCTTATTTTCAAAATATTATTAGCACGAAACAGGAAATTTATATATATTTATATGTATAATATTTCATGTGATACAAAATATTTAAAATTGGCGCATCCATATGTTAAGAGATGATGTTAGATACTTATTAAAGACATTTTTTTTTTCTATTGGTTATTAATTTTCGAAGATCAATCCGTTTAGCTACAATAGAAGCATTATTTCCACTTTTTTCTTTCAACAGAATTTTTTTAAAAATTTAAGTAAAGTAGAATAGCAAATATAAAATCAGTGTCGTAGAATGTTTTTCCTTTTGCATCTAGTCCTATAACGTATTAAACATTTTACACCATTTGTGTCGAGGTGCGAGGACAGAGAATGTAATGGAGTTGATCTACGTTTTCTCTTAACATTGTAAAGAAGGTTGCTTCCTGAAAAATTTCTCAGTGGGACTCTTATTTTCCCACCACCCCAATGGAAATTTCTCATCCCAGTTTACGTTCAGAAAAAAAAAAAAAAAAAAAAAATGGTAAACTGCGCTCATTCAATACTGATCTACGAGGGGTGATCCAAAAAAAGTTTACAAGGCAAAGGAAAAATGCTTTATTAACAATAGATACAGGATGCAAATGGTAATTAAGAGACATATGTGGCGGTCACTTCTGTACATAATCACCAAATCTGTTGAGGATTTATCACACCGCTGGACCAATTTGTTTAACCCGTCTTTGTAACAACAGGTCTCTGGCTATTGAAACACTTCTCAACATTTTTTTGAACATCACCGTCTGATATGAACATTGTTTCGGATAAGTGTTTCTTTAATGCCGAGAAAAGGAAATTTTCACAGGGAACCAAATCGGAGCTGTATGGGGGAGGGGGGACTCCAGACCTCCCACTTACACGTTTCCAGCAATCTCTCTACCTGCTTCAAAAGAATGACACCATTTCGCCATCTGTTTTCTACTCATTTCTTTGCCCCCGTACACTTCAACGATTTGTCTGTGAATGTCCGATGGGTACACTTTCTTGGCCGATAGAAATCGTATCATGGCTCGCACCTCTGTGCGAAACCACTTTTCTAGGCGTCTTTCCATTACTGTCGCTGTTTCAGGTCTCAGTACTAACACTATTTGCTCGAACGACCGGTCTAAGACAACTAGGGTCATATGTCACCAGTCTATGTAATAATATCCCCATCCACAATTTCTACTTTCCAACTACCGCTGTTTGTAAATTTTTCTTGGATCACCCCTCGTAGTAATTCATTATTATTGAAGCGTTTTTTCGATTTTCCTATGGTTATTAATTCGACTCGATACCAATACTATTAAATTGAAATAAAACATTTCTCATTAATACTTTTTAAATATGAATTTGGTTTAATTTTAAAAATGTGGCAAATTCTATAGAAAGGAAAATCAATACTGAATTTAAGATGAAGTTTTAATCAGAGTAAGGTTTTTGAGGCACTATATCACATGAAATAAATTAAACAATTAAGAATCTGCATTCATATCAGAGGAAGAAATACCATTTTACTATGCATATGGTAATTAAAAAATTAAACGCAAACTTATCTAAAACTTATCTAATTATTTTAACACATGCTTGCCTGGTGACAAATTATTCTTACAGGAAAATTTTCTTTAAACCGACTTTTTCATACTAATCAAAGTTTACCAAACAGTATGAACACAAAAGCGACGCACAATTATTTGGAATAGATTCAGATGCAAACCTTGATTGGGAGTTACATTTTCTGTATTGTCAAATACCTCTAATATCTGGTATTCATTTAGCCTAGGTTTTAATTTTCGAGAGCTAAAAGAGCAGTCCATTCATTTAAAATGATAATATTTGAATATTCTTTTGAAGTTTGATGTTTATTGTGTAATAAAACTCGTTCTTTGACCTTTGCTAGTTGCAAACATCTTATGCCAGCCTTGCTTTTATTCGTTGTATATTTTCAGGAAAGCCAACTCGTAAAAAGGAAGAGAGCTTACGAAGGCCAACCTGTATTAGAATGGAGATGGGAGAACTTTATTGCCCGTAATAAGACACTTTTATATTAAGATAGAAATTCTTTGGTCCTTTTTTAAATGATAAAAAATTAAATTGGCATAAAAAGACGCAATTTATCTTTGTTTCCTTCTTTTGGGGATAGGAGAGAAAGAAGACTATTGTGTTGACATCATCAGAGCCTCGGGCTCAAAGAAAATACTGCACGCAGACCAAAACAATAATAGTTGAAAAAAAATTTCTGTTTAAAACCAGCAGCACCCGGAGTCATAAAACTACAGGGGTACCTGCAGTTGGGTGTGAGACACTTTTACAAATGTAAACCCACCTTTTGAATACGTTTAATGCCCAGATAAAATGCAGGAACACGCCCGACGGCTTGCTGTTACTATAGCAACCCATCCGACCCGAGTTGCAACTCCACCTTAAAAGCCTACAAACCCGGTGTTGTTGCTACTAACATTTACAACTACCTACATTGCGTAACATTTCATACAATAGCAAAATGCTTTCTCCTAGCCATCCCTCAACCCCCTTTTATTATTCATTTATTACATTAACGGAATTTTTCTGAGCGTTTTAATGACGTTTGAAATCAAGTCCCCATAAAACGACAATTCTTTTTTAATGTTACCACCCGCAAAGGGGGAAAAAAATATGACGCGTTTTTCAAATATTTTCGGCATATCTCTTCGCCGAGTAAAGATATGTTGTGCTTGTTTATTTTTTAAAGGAAAACATAAAATGCCGTCATTAAAATATTTTTAATGGAATCTGACCCGCAAAGCGGGCCTAGGGTCCTCCTGTTCTATTCAGTGTACCATTTTTTTACATTCTTTTTCCCCCTCACATAGTCTTGGAGAAAAGGTAACTTTGTAAATTGCTTCCCCTCTCGAAACATTCATTAATCACAGAGCACGGGCATATTCTTTTCAAGCATACACTTTAAGTCAATTCGTGTGAAATTATGAAGTTTTATTTCAAATATATAATTTGTTTGTAAAGAAGGAGTTTTGTTTTCGATTAACTGTATAAAAATATTTTCAATTGTTTCCCCTGAATTATGTTTTCATGCCATATATATTTTATTAAAAGGATGATCTTATTTTAAGTTTTTATTATAAGTTAAACAGGAATGATAAAAAATTTGAAGTGTTGGGTTATTCAAGATTAGTATTTTTATTCAAGTGCTTTTTCATATCCAAAACACATTGTTTAAAAAAAACTATTCAGTTTATTAAAGTAATTGCCATATGAGTTTAAGGAAATTCCAAATCTAACAATCTCCTTACTTGTACTCAAATAGCATGGTTTAACTTATTATACCGTAGATTTTCTATTTAATAACATAATAGTTCTTGCTGTAATTTTAAAATATAATATTATTCCCTTCTGCAAATTTTTTTTTGAAATATCCACTTTTTGTCAGTAAAATTGGAGTTCTGAATCGCGTATTAGCTGTGTTCTGATGTTGAATCCGATTCCTTAGAATACCCTTCAGATATCATATGGGAAGGGAGTTGAGCATATGCAAATTTTATCAAAGACGATGCTAAATAGCAGAAAAAAGAAAAAACTTGATAAATCTTTTTCTATTATCAGTAGCTTGATTTATAATACCCTCAAAACCCTTCACCATTAGGTAAAAAAAATGCAGTTAGAAGATACAGACTTCCTTCCCCTTTTGAGGTTTCAGAGAGGCCTTTTTTATGGTGCCAGCACTTTACAGACTAGCGGGGAAGAGGCTTTTGTTACAAACTCTTGTGACACCACAGGTGCCCTTTGGTAGATATTAGACTCACTTCGATTTCATACCACACCACCTTTTTGTTCAAGTTGAGGGAACTCGATCTGTATCCCTCCCCTGCTCGTTAAAACTGCTTCCCAGCCTGTCTTTTCCGGAAACCGAGAAAGTTCCCCCACTGCCCTCAGGGTATTCTAAGGTTCGAATGAAGGTCAGATATTTGGAAAGATTTCTAATTCACCCCTACTTTCCACCCCTTTTTCACTTGCCACACCGACCGCGAATTTCTGGAATTTGGTTGCCTTCCTATACCCCTACCCCTAGGGGGAAAGGGGGGTCAAATGCAACTTTGTGATCGTAGGGTATGTATCAATGTTTCTGAAAGGGGGTTTAGCCCTGAAAATCGTAGAAGAGTCCATTGCTTGACCATTAGATTTTATGGCTGGACTGTTCGCTATTAAATAAGCTTATGTATTCAAGAAACATTTTAGGCCAACCGCTTTTTATTCTTTTGATAGATATTTTTAGATATAATGAAAAGAATTTGTATCAGTTTTTATTCACAGAAATATATTTTTTCAATGATTTTGATGATTTTAATAATTTTTTTTTTTTTTTTTTTTTTTTTTTTTTAAATTTGGAATTTTTTAGAATTGAGGTAAATAAATTCTAAGAGCTGAAATATTTACCCTAAAGCTTCAAGTTCTTTGTAGTATGTTTCGCTTAACTTCAAATTCACAAAAAACACTCTAATTTCAGATCAAAGTTATTTAAAAACACTCGAATGCCGCAAAATGGTTTGAACTTTATTTTGCTCATAATTTTGTAAATTTTCTGGTTGTGAAATTAATTTGGTTATATTTAAAATCGATTTCCCATTCATAATGAAAAATAATTTTTAATATAGTTTATAGTTTGCAAAGCATTTTACATTAATCTCCTTTGAGTGCCCATTTACTTTTTGAATCAAATGCTATTATATAATTCATGATTTGTGAATTACAGAAGGAACAACTTTTGAAGTGTAAATGAAATGAGTGCAATATAAAAAGTAAATCATTATGTAACTGCATCCTTCATTGTATTCATGCATTTTGTCTGAATTAAAGATCCTTTCTTTACTATAAGACACTCATTCCTGAAGTTATTTCTGACTCATAATTTTAAAAAGAATCTAAATACAGAATTAAATTAACAATTTCATAACAATTAACTTTCTATTTCTACATTTTTCTGAAAAATATCAAAAAATATCATTGATCAAAAATATAATTCTTTTATGCGCGTTTTAACTTGTAATAGAACATAAATGGAAGTTTTGGATTTTTGTTCAATTATATATTTTATCTACAAAATTCCAATCTTTTTATATTTAGAATAAAGGGAAAAAAGGAAACCATAACATACATAAATGACGTCTGGCCATCCTCTGATGTGGAGATAATAACACGTGGCCAGCTAAACCCTCTCTGTCATTTCTTGCTTTATAGATGGTACCCCATTCTTTTATAATATTAGAGGGGTTCGACGGCAGGTATAAAGATCAAAGAATAGGTTACGACAGCGGATCATAATGACCCTTGACCACCTTCTTTGAGCAATATTCCGAAATATACGATTTTCTCCTATTTTGTAACAAAATCGCACTTTTGGCAACGAATTGAAATCGTTAGCTCAATAAGTCAATATTTTTTAAATCATGATTTTTTTTTCTGTAAAAATCTACAAATAAACAATGACACATAAGCAAGAAAAAAAATTCGTTAAATTACGAAAAATTATAGTTTATGCATAGGTTTACAATTAGAATTTTTAACCAGTTTTAAGTGTTTGACATCATGTCAGTTTTTTGAAAAAATTATTCCCTGTAAAAAAATGTTTTTTTTTTTTTTTTTTTTTTTTAATATGCAGTAATTTAGTACAGAAATCCGAAGAAATACCTGAACTTCCATTACTTTAGTATTAAATATTTGTTCATAATAAACAGCATAATTTGACAGTGGAAATATTTTGTGTGCAATCAAAATAGATGTCCTTGTTTAAATGCAAAATATCAATTTATATTATACATCAATTTATTCACTTTTTTCTTATAAGGAATACGTACCTGACAGGCATTGTATTCTAAAAATAAGTGCTTTTTTATGGAAAGTGGGTATTTGTTGATTCCGCTTCTCTATTCATTGATAAAACATCTTTTCAATTCATCTAGTGCATAATAACTTCTATCTGAAATTAATTGCAAAGTCATATTACGCAGTGAATAATAACAATTGCCATTCAATTTTGATCAGGAATCTTCTCATTTTTCTTTTGGGAAAGAGTATTTTGTAACATTAAAAGTGAAGAGACTGTACTCTACAGTTTTATAACTATTTTTCCGAATAATATATCTTAATGTAAATAAATGCCTAATCACAGAAGATAGTTTTGAAATGGAACCAAAATTATAAAATATTTGAACAACAATCGAGGCTTAAATTAGTTTTTCTCATTGCATTCTATTTTATATTATCCAGTAATCATTAATTATATTATTTTTTTTATACAATGATATCAAAGCTATTACAGAAGTGAATATGCTAATCGTAAAGGAATGTCACTCGAGATATTCAGAACAAAAGCATTATATCGATTTACATCTCATTGTATATCAACTTCTATTGCAATTACGTTCTAGATTTTTTTTTAAATCGTCGGTTAATACCAAAAAATATTTCTTTTTCGCTAATTTTTTCCGCTTTTGATAACAGTTATAAATTTGAAAAATTAAATTCTTTCCTGAGTGTCCGTAACATGAAGAATTCTCCAATTTTTTTCTCATGACATCTGAATTAGTACCAAACCGCCAAATTAAGTTGCATCATTTGAAACGACATATTGAGCTGCATTATGATTAACCGAAGAAATTGTTTTTGATCATCTTTTATCCACCGCAAAAATTGGTCAGTCAACCCCCTTCGCCAAGTTGGCGCCTTTGCATGAGCTGCCTGCATGGCAACCTCGTAACGTAAGGTTCCTGGCGTCCACAGGTCGTACTTGAGTTAGGAAGCATTAAGAAAATTATAGATTACCCCCTCAGATTACCCCATGCATGCGCTTTGACTGATCTGTCTTTGAGTTGGGCGGGCAGTGAATTTGTTGGGGTATCAAAACGGAAAAGGGAGTAGCAATAAATGTGCGCCGGGTGGGTCGCGTCTTGTTGAATCCCTTTCTTCTCCTCCCGCTATCTGTAAGATTTTGTAGCAGACCGACGAATTATACTCACTACAAGAAGATAATTTCGTGCCGTAGTATCTTTATTTCGTGATTTTGTAGCACTACCGTTGCTACTACTTTCTTCATCTGGATTCGATCGTGTTTATCTTCGCTCTTTGACCAAGAATTCATTTTTTTTGGATGAAATTGTCTGTTTAAAAGGAAGATTTCAAAAAGTTTTAACATTTAACTCTTAAAATTATAGAAATGATTTCATTATAAAATACCATTTTTGTATTCTGTGTGATCACAATTTTAAATGATACTAAAGAGCATTGGGTATGATATATTATTTTCAATTGCCCAGAAATTGCACGGCGTAGATTACAAGTTTAGTCTTTCAAGAGTCCTTTCGATTATTATAAGATTAATATATACCTCAAAACATTGTTTAAATTGATAGAGACTTTCAAAAATGCATCTACTCTGAGCATGCGTAATTATACAATACATAATTTTTTAAAGGACGGTGTATGCAACGAAATGATAGAAATAATATAAATTTTCTTTACAAATTTAAGTTGTACTAGAACAATTTTCCACTCTATCAGAGCCATAACTTGGATGTGAACGCTTATGGTTAAAAAAAAATTGGTAAAGTAAACGAAAAAAAGAAAAAGAAAACACCGCCATCTGATTATTGGTGGTTGTCTAGTAATAAAGATTTTGTTTTATTTTTAAAATATTTAAATCTTAAATAATTAGCTTTTTATCAAAATTAAAATAATTCTATGTAATAAATTTTCAAGTGCTCTTCGATCAACGATATTCTATGGCTTGTCCAATTGGAACAAGTTGATTCTAAAAATTGTAATAAATAAAATTGTAAAAATAATAAGCATCTAAAAAATTAAGATTGAACTCCGTGAATAATTTTTGGCAAGAATTTATAATAATACTGTAATTTTTCTGCCTTTTCTCCTTTAATTTTATTTATATTTTCTCCTTTAGTCTTCCTATGGAATGGAATTTTTAGTTATATGGATTAATTATGAAATATTATAGACTCATTTTTTAGAACTCTTTCATTGTTAAATAAAGTAATTTTGTAAATACTTAAAAAAAAACAATAATTAAAACAAAAGTGTTTTTGATACCCAAATACCAAGGATTAAATCATCTGTAAAACTCGTATAACTAACTACACATATTCGCTCTCATAATAGAATTATATTTTGATTACCTCTCTTAATGTATTTTGAAGAAACATCTACTACTTTAACGTTCATTTCTGTGATTTCTTTCCCCCCTTCTTTTTGAAATACAATCCATTTCAATTAACATTGAAGGTTTATAAAAAACAACAACATACATTTGGTCTAGCCTGAAGTTGATTTGCGTTACAAAGTGTGGATACTGTTTTTATTTACTTCAGCGATGAACGATGAGATAGAAGAACGAATCTTCTCAGCCAAAATTTCATTTACCAGATCCCTTGAATTAGTTCTGTGTCTTCTGCTAGCGTAAAATTGAATATGAAAAAGAAAAAAAGTTTCTGGCAATCTTAGAATGTACCTTATAAATCATAGCTTGACATGATAGGATGGATGACTTTAACAGGAATGCTAGTGTCTCCCCCCCCCTCTTTAATCTATGACGTCATGCACGCATGTGCCTAACGCAATTCTCCTCCTCTGCCGTGAAAATGATGTTTTAAGATTTGTTACATAATTTCTTGATGAGCATGCGTTAAATTCTTGCAATTTTTCCTACCAGCGCTTATTTTAAATATTTAACTGTTTTTCCAAAGTGCCATACGTGCATCGATTTATCGAATTTTGATAGTTGTAAGCAAAAAATAAACCATTCATAACGATTATAATTCAATATTAAAATTACTTCAAATACATGTCCATTGGATAAGTCAAGTACCCAACGGATTTCCATTTGAATCAAAATAAGAAAATATTCCCAAAATAGAAAGTGTCATCTTATTAGATAGTAAAAGAAATAAAACAGTTAAGAGGTCAAATATTAAGAAAAGCGAATCATAGAATTTATTTATTTAGATAATTTATTTTTTTGAGCAAGAAAATGACTTTTTAAAAACGTTTTTCTTCTCACAATTGTAGCTTTTAATTGAAAAATGGCAATCATTTCTTGTAGATAGATTATGTGAAAATTAATGTTTGTCTATTTTAAGAATCCTCAAAATAGGTCTGAACTTTTTAAGAATCGATATCATTACATTGTTTTGACAAAGTTAAGATGTCAAAGGACTAATTATCTTTAATTTGATTTTTAGGATTAAAAATTAGGAATTCTTTTAGTCAATACAGGAACAATGCGCCAATTAAATAAAATATGATTATAGAAACAGTATGAAACATTTTTTTCCGTTTTATTTGTTTGTTTTTCTAATTATTTTATATAAAAAATTACTCGGTTTTGAATGATAGTAAATGTTGAAAGACGAATAATAAAATGTACTGCATATTAGAATTTATATGTGTATCGGGAATAATTAGGTGGTTAGGATTTCATTTATATCGTTATATAAAATAATCGCTGGAGTTAAAATATAGATTCCATAGAATTTTTAATAGAAAGTTTTGAAAACTTTCTCCTTTAAATTCATAGGTAAATATTTAAGCTGGACCTCCGTATATAATACTTTGCGTAATTGTTAATGTGGATTTTTAATATAAAAATTCAGAAATTAAAAAAAAACTTAAAATATCTAATTTAAATTTCATAAATAAATATTTAAGCAGAACATCTGAAATCAAAACATCTACATTTTTAATATGGATTTTTTAATTAAAAAATTCAGAATTAAAAGATATTTTTAGTATATAAATACTTGTTAATCTTTTCGATAAAAAAATTTTAAAATAAAAACCTCCTGCTATTTTATTTCTAAAAAGCTTATCCTATGACTATACGGGCTTGAAGCAAATCATTCATTTTATGTATACAGAGGCAATGTTCGGATAATTGAAAAAGCGAATGTAATGTTCTCTCTCTCTGCTTCCAGTGCGGTAATAGCTCATGTTGTCACGAATTTCAACCATTTGGTACAGTGTTTCCACACCCTCTCCATTGTGAGATGTAACAATGAAGTTATCATGATGTCTATGCTTTTCATCGAGTTCCCCAGCTTTAATTATTTAGCAGTATTGTAACTTTTTTGTTCTTCGGTGCTGTATAATTTTGCTGCGTAATAATTTGCGCTGGCATATTAAATTCTGGAAAACATTTTTGCCTCCCTCCCTCCCTTTTATTATTTCGATTTCAGTGATACAAAAGGCGTGACTTCTCGGTCGTGGAGTCGTCTGTTGCTATGTTCTCACGCAATTTCGATTGTACATTTAGGTATTATTGTTTAATATAAAGACTTTTTTCTTTGCCGTTAGAGGACGAATTAAAATTATAAATAAATTTGTTAGGTAGCATCCCCCCCCTCCCCCCCAAAAAAGGAACAGAAAATTTGTGCGTGTACTATTTTTGAAAAAAATAAAAAAATAAATAAAAATAATAAAGAAATAAAGAAATAAAAATGAAATGTTTGGTATTTAACTGAAAAGAAAATAACAAAGTAATAAATTATAAACCGCAAAGTAATAAATAAATTAGCCAAATTTCTCCAATTTTTTTTCCAAACCAAAGTCGATTTATTATATAAAAATCTTCAAAAAAAAAAAAAAATCGTGTGTGTTGCCGGATGTGACTCACTCACCATTCAAGACGGTGCATCATTTTGACGCTTTATTTATTTACTTATTAAATTTTGATTTTTATGAAATACCTGAAGAATGGTAAAAAGATGTAGATTAATTTTTTGATAAAATTCAACTTAAAACTATAATTATTTTTTTCATAGCATTAAGCAAGTTCTTGTATTAGCTGAATAACTTTGTATCGGATTACTTTTTCGAGTGCAAAGGGTTAATACACTAATTGCTTTTAATAAAAAATATTGTTTAAATAAATATTTAATTATATCAGTTTTATCAGATACGTAATTTATTTTTCTTTTGTTCAATTTCACATTTGTCAGTCTGCGCCATCTTCAAATTAATGAAATCAGTTATTCCTTTTGAATGAAATACTTTCTGTTAATTATTTTATATCTTATTATAATTTACAATATTAATTACATAAATAAAATTAATTGCAATAATAGAAACTCTACTCAAAGTATTATTTTAATATAATTGAAATTATTGTGAAATTGTTTTGATTATGGAGAAAAACAAAGTTGAAAATGAAATCTCCGAAGGACTCGAAAAGATGTTTAAATAATTTATGATGAAGTGTCATTTTATTTAATTTCTATAAAAAAAATCTTATCCTAAAATTAAATATAAGGAATTTATTTAAATTAATAGTTTCCATTTATGTGGATATTTCTTCACGATAAACAATCTTTATTTTCAAAAGGACATTTTAAATAGGATTTCATCAATATGAGTTTATTACGAAAAAATAACATTTGATCTCTCCAGCAATTTTGCTTGCAAACAAGAGTAACTTTCTCAACATGAAAATATACTTATTTATATAATACATAAATAACAATATCAATTATATAACAATATCATACACATACAACACTTTAAAATTAATTTTGAATAATTTATTTACTAACAAAATAGTTCATCTGCTACTTTTTAAATTTGAAACAAGAATAATTAAATATTTAATTTTAAGCTATATTTCCTGTATTCCCGACAGACATGGGTTTAAACAATTGTTGTTCCAAAATAAAAAATAAAAAAATTTGTGCAACATGACATGTATGCACATCATGTGTACTTTATATCCAGTATACCATGAACTTAAAAACATTTTTTCGAATATATGGGTCTCGGTCTGTGAAATTAATCTGAAATTAATCTTAGTTTAAAAACTGCTCTGAACTTATACCACTTTCCTGTGAGAAAAATGTTCCCTCTTTGATTCGAGAGAAAAATGCATTATTATTATTATTTTTTTCTATCTCCCCCTTAAATGCGTCATGTTTTGTTTTTCCAATTGCTGCTGCCGCTGCAGAAAAGGAGAATAAAAAGTAATATTAGAATAAACCAGTTATAGAGCTTCTCGCCGTTGTAAAGAACTTAATGATAAGAAAGGCACCTCCCCCTTTCCATTTTTCCCACTCGATACATTTAACTCGAGATGTTGAAGCCAGATTAAAAGGTCAGAATTCGTATTTTAGTTTCCTTTTCTGCTTTTATTTTTATTATATTTACGATCCATTATTTTTTAAAGGATGAATAAGATTTTTTTTTTCACTCTCCGCATTCAATAAGTGTGGTCCTTTATCTGCTTAATTTATCTCGCATTGGTTTCGAAGCGACCGATGTGGAATTTGTAGACGTTATAAATGAATGGAAAGAAAGGTTAATTGTAATTTATAAAAAAATAATAATAAATGGGTAAAGGGTAATAATGTTTTTCTTACTTCTGTTCGAATGAGACAAGTGCTGGCGGAGGAGGAGGAGTTTAAATAATTGTAGAAACGATTTTTTTTTCTTTCTAATCTTTTATTTACGCTTTTTTATTTTTTATTTTTATTTTCATGTACCGGATCTTGATAAACGCAAATGTCATGCATAGTTTCGTTGTAATTCAGCAGTCGTTTTAATTAATGTTTCAATCGAAGTTTTCTTCATTCAGGCTTCTTTGCTGAATACCTCTTTTTGGTAAGTTCTTTGTAACATTTAAAAGCATAGCTATGTCCTTTCGATTCTTATTTATATTTCCCAAAACTGTATCTATTAGCTTTCCTGCATAATCATAAGCTTTCTAGCTATATAATATTCAAAAATGAACAGAGTTTGATTTTTTTTAAATAATTATTAATTTTTAATGTTTTTTTTTTTTTCCCCTTCAAAGTTATAATATTCGATATATTGAACTAATTCCTTTCAGTGGTGAAAAAGCGACCAAGGTATTTAATGCAATTTTTCGGCGAGGTAGGCAAAAGTGATAAATAAATCCTTTTCTATTGTTTTTTTGAGGGGGATGTAAATTAATCAAATTTTTAAAATCGCCTTTAAATGTAAACAACTTTTTCATTTTAAGACAATTTACTGTTAAAAAAAAACGATATATAAGGCAGGTTTGACTGTAACTGCAGTGTGATTTCTTCTTCCCAATTTGCAAACTATTGATAATGTGCTTAGTTACCGAGCATGAAGTTAATTCAGCCTATTCAAGTTTCTATTATGATCATTAATATAATAACCATATTATTTAATACAATCATACTTTTCTGAACATTAATATCGTATTTAAATTCTGCATTTAAATGTTCCCAAAATTAAGAATTAAAAATCATTTTGATGAGGAACTAAGTTAGTTCTAATGAAGATGTAATGTTATTTAAGTAATTATGATACGGACATCTTTAAAGATATTATAGAAACTAATGTTTCGAAAGAAAAAAAAAAAAGGATATGTTAATCTGATACTTTTTAGAATTTTAGTTTTATTTAACTCAAATCTACGATCATTATTTTCATTGAAATGATGTTTTAAAATGACGAAACAAGCTTAAACTTTTGTCAAGCTGTTCTTTGAAAAATAAGTATTTTGCTTAAAGGAGAGCAGCTTCATATCAGAATAGAAGCTACAATGTATGAAAGTAGAGAAAACGAGCAAAAATATTGCTGGGAAAGAAAAAAAAATCATAAAATATTCTAATTCATTCTTTTAACATTTGTTGGAACTTTTTTTTTTGAAATGTTTCATGCCATAGTTCACATGACTTCATTTTGGACTGGCGTGTGATTAAAATAATCTGATATACACGTCATGCTCGAAGTATATTTGAATCGTCATTTTGTTAGATACTTTTTACTTTTTAAATATTTCAGTGATTCAACAAGGTAGATATTCTTTTTATTGTTTTGAAATTATAAATGTATCTATTAAACGCAACTAATTCAGCTTTATATTAAATAGATCAATTTTTTTTTTTCACTTTAGATATCGGATCATTCATTTATATCCACTGTAATGTAATTTCTTCCCAAAAACTCGACTTTTTTTTTTTATTGGTTTCTTTCAACAAACCGATAAGTGCACAGAGGAAGAATTTCTAACTCTCAAAGGGAAATGTATGAGAGGGATGCTTCTGAAGTCAGGAATTCACACTAGTTGGGTAATTAGTCGACAATAAGGAACCTTCTTCAAGAATTACAATGCGATGCTACATTTTTTTATCTCCTTTCCAATCTCTTCTGCATACGCTTCCTGCCATCCAATTCGAGTCAATAAATATCTCCAGATTGTTCGCTCAATCGGTAGCAATATTCTTCCCACCTTGAATGAATGATATCTGCAGATATTCCACCGTCGTCATTTGAGTTAACAAACAGAACCTCTATATATTCTTCGGAAAGGAAGAAAAGAAAGAAAAAAGGACCTGGAAGAAGAAAGCGGAAGCTCCTTTTGTGCCGGAGACCCAATAAGGTCACTGTCTAACTAGAACCAACAATTGGATGCATCGACAAGACCGGAGTAATAAATTAAGCGTCTTTAAGGTTGCCTTTGTCCTCCCCAAGACCTCAAACTTCAGGCCTCAACCATATCTTTTTATTTCGGTGTGTGTGCTCTTTTCTGGTAAGAGATGCGAAGATAGCAGTAGTTGGGGGTTGGGTTCTTGGATCGATACTAATGAAATCTTGATTAATCCCTTGGGTAGAAGATGTTTGGGAGTTGCATTGTATACCCCGGAGCTTTTAAGTTGGGGTTGTTTTGCTGTGGCTTTTGTCGCCAAATTGGAAGTCCTTTATTGAAGGAAAGCGCCAATTTGTGGGAGGGTGTTTATGGCTTATATTCGCTGGAAATGAGCTTTTCTATCGAAAATAAAAGTTGAAAAGAAGGGTGAGCTCCAGGAAAAATTTCTCTGCATTGCCGTTAATGGATGAAAAGGTAAATTATAGCGACGTGAATGAATCGAGGTCGTTTTAATGTATCCAAACCAAACGGTTTTCATATTATTTCATTTCAACTTATATTTTTGACTGAAATACTAAAAGAGTAATTTTATGCATGAATTGTATTTTCTTTTTATTTCAATTTTTTAAAACAATCTTATCTTGTGATTATTAATTGCACATTAAAGAAAATAGCCATCTAAACTCACCAAAAAAAAATTATCATTTCAACTCCCTTTCCCTTCCGCATTTAATAATTTGAATTTGACAGCAGAGAAGAAACAGAAATTGTAGAAAAAAAAAATAATAATGGCGGAATTTCATGTGACATTTATCCTTTAAAAGATTTTTTTTTACAAAGAAATTTTGTAAATTTATTTTTAATATATTTTTTTCTGTTTCAGCTTAGATTTTTAATGTTCTAGTAGCTTACTCTTTTTTTTTTTTCTTCCTAAGTCAAAGATTTTATTCAAGTTTGTCTTATAATTAAATAATAGAAATAAAATATCCGCTCTTTATCCGGTAATATAAAATATTGCACTTTCATTCGTATGCTCCTCCAGTCCCATCATTAAGTTGTATAAAATCACGTGTATTTAATTTGTAATTAGCTAAATATGTTTTTCACTTAATAATGATTGGCAGACAGTTTATTATCTGAAAATATATTTAGATGGATTTCATATGTCACGATCATCGGTATAATCATATCCATTTCTGTAAATTTGAATAATATGCCCAATAGTTTTATCACTTAGAAGTGTCATTCAAGATAGTGATAAGCTCATCAAGAGTTTTGTGACAGTATGACTGACGTGTCAAAAGAAAACATTTCTGTACACATTTATTTTTAAAACTTTGTTAATTGTATATTTTAATACATAATGGATATATATATATATATATTTGTCCTGACGTTGTTGAGAAGTTGCATTTTAATGATAGTTTTGAAGATCATATAAATCGGTTAAATTCTATGCTCAGCTAGAAAAAATTGAGGTCACGGCTTTTAAAAGTTGAGTTTTTCAATTTCGATTTTAATTCGTAGAAGCAAAATGTCATTAACAACATTGGTTTCGTATAAAAATATGTAAATATGCATTGCTAAATGTACTACTCTATTTAACTACACTAGTTTACATTTTATAATATAGTATAATATAATATTACCCTAATATAATTATATTGGTAATATATGACATACTTCTATATATAAGCGTACATTATCAAGTATTTTTATATTTGGGATGCAAAAAAAAAATTACTTCATGATTTTTCGTGGTATATTGAATATTAAAATTGCTGTAACATAAAATTAAAAATAATAATAATATTTTTAATATTTTGTGAATATTCAAAAAAGTATCATTAAAATATGTTTTGAATAATGTATAAAAGGAATATCAAAAGTCGTAAGTACTTAAACAAAACAGCAATAATTTTGGTATTTTGTTATTTATTTGTTTTTGAAATTCGAGGTTCTGTCATATTGTATCGCTTTTTTATAATGATAAATAAAATGATATTTGGATAAATAACGATTTGTTAATGCATGTCAAATGATCTTGTTTTCAAATGTCTGTGTGTCTTGTCTTGGATTTAAATTTTACTGTTATTAATGAAAAAAATTTGGAGATATTTTAAAAGTAATTGTAAAGTTTATAAAATTTATATGATATTAAATATTTAGTCGATAAATCCAAACACATTGTTTTTACTAAATTAATCCATTAATAAGAAGAAACGTTTTAGTGAGCAAACAACAAGGAGGTGGGAAATGATGCAGATGAGAAGAGTCTAATAAATGAAAACTCTGGAATGCAACAAAGTCTTCGTGATAGCTGATTTGAAATAAACATAGAGCATTTTAATGAAATTAATCAGATTCAATTTGCAAAGAGAGGGAAATGGGGCTAAGTGCACAAAATATACCTAATCTTCTTTCATTCTCTGTTTAACTAATTTAGCATTTTCTTTCATAATTTCAAATTTCAGGTTACAAAAGTTTGCTTTCTTTGTCTCTTAAAATACTAGTTTTAAGTAACTTTTGATAGGAAATAATGATTGATTTATTTGCTACAGAATAAATAATTTTTTAATAAATCCTGTTTGACAATAGCATCCGTATAATGTGGGTTAAACACACCTTGCTACTTTTGATCCAATATATCATTTCTGTATGATTGTGTTTGAGTTGTTATTGTCTAACATCAGGTATATATAAAATGTATCTGTTAAAAACTATAATAGATGTCTAAAATAATATGAATATGAAATAATAGATTATTGCATATAATTTTGAAATCAAGTTTAATAGAGCAAACCTCCACTAAATTTTTCGATTGGATGTTATTACAATGTTATGACTGATAATTTCTTCCCTTAATTACGGAAATAATTGAATAAAATTATGAAATTTTTCTTAAAAAAATTAAGCATTGATCTACTTTTTAAAAAGACAAATAGTGTAATTTTGCCTCGTTATTATTTGATATGCAATTTTGTCTCGAGATCTATCGCCAAATCTGGTGTTCAGCCTGTGATATAGGTGGATTTTCAACCTCCGAGAAAGACAGCGACGCAAGTTGCCAACTAGTTGCAACAGTGGCGACCGCTGTCTTTTTCCTTCGAGCTAACAGCCACAACGTTAGTTTCGGTTAATAAGCCTTAATCAGCTAGGCAAATCTCTCTTTTTATTGACAATGTCGTCGAAGAACCAATTGATTTTTTACGACCCGCGAAAAATTCTATCGGAGCTTTTCTTTCCTCCCTTCCTCGTTGTCTCCAGTGCAACAACAGTTAATCAGTGAATGAAATCTGGCGCTTCTTTGTTGCGCGATATTGCTCCGACATCCGCTCGGTTCTCGCTTTTCTATTTTCGTTATAATGTTCTAAACTATTCCCCCCCCCTCTGTCATCTCTTTAAATAAACGGATATTTCTATAGAAAGATGAGTATAATGCATTCCTCTCAAAATTTTTACCAATCTTTTTTTTTTTTTCCAACTGTAAATGGAACACTTTGTAGTTTCATAATTGATGGCAATGGCAATTTTCTATCGATGCTCCGCATTTCTTAATGAAAACCTATGATTTCTTCTCTTAAGCAATAGCCAGAACTCTCTAATTGGATACTCTATCCTATTTAGAAATTGTTTTTAATTTCTTACTAGCTGAAATGTTCAATTTCTTAATGCATCGCATTTTTTTTTGCTGATCTTTAAATATCTGCTTGAAAAATTCAATGTTGAATTTAGCTTTCCTCCGCACCGCACCCCGCCAAAATGATTTAATTTTATTACAGATCATACCTCTTGACGATCTGAAACATCATATCACACAAAGTCTATGCCCCACCAGAACTACTGAAGTTTAGCCCTTATTATGTTACATTTTTATTACTTCTCCATTCTCTATATGATTCCCCTTCTACCCTAAGACTAAATTCCTACATTTTTTTTCTGCATTAATCTTATAATTTTTTAAGTAGGTTTAATAAAATGTGTTCTTGAAAAATAATAAATGAAATATATAGATGAAATATATTATATACTACCAACTGAATTTATCAATAATGAATTATAAATTGCATATGTTTGACCTATCCGTAATTTTTAATCAATCGCTGAAGCCTTATTCTTTGATTCCTTTTTTTAGAAGCACAACAGATCATACCAATCTAACTTTTAAATTTTCTTTAATGATCATTTTTGCATGTTCATAAATCCTCCCCATACACTGGGTAACCTTATGAAAGGTTAGGCATTAATAATAATGAAATCTGTATCCGTCTAATCCTTTTTTCCCCTCTCTTTTTGTTTTGTTGTCTGATATTAGTTGATAAACTTCTAGTTTCATAGGAAAAATAATATCTAATCAATGCTATAAGTATTTTACAAATTGTCTGTACCAAATGTTTTGTTTTAGAAAATTAAAAAATTAATGGATTAAAACAATTATAACTATGTATAAATGCAACACACATATATATTACGAAAAGAAGGAAAAGCTACGAAAAATATTTTTCGATATTATATTATGATGAAAGCTGGTATTCATTTAAATAATTTTTATAATAAGAATAGCAGTTAATATATAAAATATAATTTACTTTTTTTTTTTTCATTTTTTATGAATAGAAATCTGAAGGGTTGTTGCCACGATTCGTTAGATTTAAAGATATCGTTTAGAATATCAATCAATTGTATTAATTGTTCCCATTTTTTAAGAAAATATTCCCAATATATTCAAATTTTGATTTTATTTATTCAGATAAGTTCTTTATTATTTCAAATACAAGTTACTTATGAATTGATATTAAACATTTAATAATAAATAAAAATGTAAATATTTCATTAAAAAAAATTTCGAAATCGAATAATCACCTTATGTGCTCACATTAAAATTTTCGAAATGTATTAAAAAGAAATGATCTACTTAATAACTGTTTAATGAATAATTATGAACGTTCATTTGCTTAAATGAATGAACAACAATTTTTAAAAAATGCATGTTACATTTTGCGACTTGTTTGAAATCATGCTTGCTTATAGAAGGAAAAGTTAGAAGATAAACACATTCTATTATTAGCCAAAGCTCTTTTTTAAACCCTCGACCCCCAAACCAATTCTCAAAAAAAGTGTAATGAATGGGATGTTTGTATTTAATTGTTAACTTGCGTTTAAGGATATGGGAGTTAATGCAAGGAGCAGCTTTATTATCTCATATTATTGTTCTCGGTCTATTCCCTTAATTTGTATTCTCTCCTCACCTGTGACGTCAGCTTTTCCTTTCGGTAGTTACCCTTTCCTGCTGACCTACTCTTTTCGCGATTGACCCTTTAGTAATTAGCACATTACGATACGAACCTCCACAGGGTTCCTATTATTCGGCAAAGTTGCTGAAATTCTTAACTTTTGCATGACATTTAAGAATGTTTTTATTTTGGTATCACTTTATTGAATATTTATATATGTATTACCATAAATTTTTCTTTCTCTTTCATAAAATCTTTCATTGTGTAAAATTTGAAAAGTAAAATAACATACTTTTTATTATGCTTGTGTTCAAAAATATTTGCAGTTAATGGAAAATAAATTTCAAGAGTATCATTTTAATATTCTGCACTTATCTTATTATTTTCTAGCTTTAAATTTCAAAATAAAACAATTTGTTTCAAAATTTTGTGAGCTTATTGTAGCACAATTTTTGATAGATGATTGCTGTTTTATTTAATCAGTAAATAGAGCATAAAGTATACTTGTGCTTTATATTTCTTAATTTACTTTTCGGGAGAACATCTCTATGAGAAATAATAATGTGCAAACTTGTTCTTTCTTTTACTATTATGTTGATATGAATAAATCTTTGCAACTAACTCTGGAAATAAGTGGATAAAGAGAAGTTTAATAATTTTAGTGCATAAAACTTCACTTAGATTCTCTGAATCTAGTTAACAAACACTCCATAATTATTAGAAAATTAAATATTTATTTAATCACAAAGACTATTTTCCTTGAGCTTGGATTTTTATTGAGTGAAATAGATTAAAATATGTAATCAGTATGGGGCATAGAAAATATCTCTAGTTAAATGTTTTTCAAGTTTTCTAAATGCATAAAAGCGCGTGCCAAAATATTTAAATAATATATAATGGTATCTACAAGGATTTTTAACTGCTACTTATAATAAATATTTCAATATTTATTATTTCACCGTGCAAACTAAGTTTCGAATATCATTGATATTTTGAAAGGATAATTTTTTCTTTGCTATTTTAAGAAATTCTCCCACATTTTAAGATTTATTTCAAATTTTTGCATTGCAGCAATTTTTTTTTTCTTATTTCAGTAATTTTTCTGCTTTTGTATAAGAGATTGTTACACTGCATCGAGCCTTTAGCAAATATAAAGAGACAAATTTAAGAGCGACAAACTTAATTGTTTTATTCAGTTGCAAGCATATAAATTATTTATTTAATTTCTTATGTTATATAGGACTACTTTAACAACTTGTAAATGTGATCAATAGTAATGCGCTTTCATTGAAGTTTTACAATAACGATTTACAAATTAACTCGCCGCAAAATGTTTAAACTTAACAAATAAATATTAAAATGTTCTTTCATATGAGCTTTATTTTTAAATTGAAATATTACTCTGTAAATAAAATAAAATGTAAAAAGTATTTAAGAGAATGTATGTTTTAGAAATTATCACACGAAATTTCGTCGAAATTCTATCATTTAGTAAATTTTCACCAGTTTTTAAGCGATCATATTTTCGAGTTGCTCAATTTCGTTTAGGAATTTATTCACCTATCCATCGATCTATTTTGCTTCAAACTGATTTATAGAACTTCAAAAGATCATATATATTTTTAAAAATTAAAATATTTTGAAATTTTAATATTATTTAGTAAAAAAAGGTTTTATCGTCCAACTTCATAGAAAATTTTAATTAAATAGAGAATATATCGTAATATAACGTGAATTATTTGACAAACGACTCTCTTCCGATCTTCATCAAAAGGAAAGCTCTTATTAGTTGCTGTCATTTAATAAAGTAAACAAATTTGACTCAGCGTGGTTCTAGAGAATGAAATTTACTTCGGTTGTAACATATTTGTTAACATTTCATGAACAGTTCAACTCTAGTCGTAAAGAGAGCATAGATAAGGAAATCTATTTATCCTTTTCTTTTGACTAAACATTAATATTGCTCTTTCCACCTCATTCCATTTCTTTTCAAATCGATATTTAAAACAAAATTGTATGGAAATGGCGGAAATAAATAGTAATAATGATAATGATGATGATAATAAAAAATATGATCTTGATTTTTATGCTATTAGAAAATCAAAGCTCCGAAAATGAAAACGTTTTCCTTCTCCCCCACCCCTTCTCTCATCCTTTCATTATCATTATTTTTCTTCTATATGTACTTCTTTGATAATTGTTCGATTTCAAAAGTGGCTCATGCACCCAGGAATGGAAGCAAAACTAATAATAATAATAAAAAGCAACGAACTTCTATTTCAAAAAGAATGAGTTGTTTCAGTTCATGGATATGATACGGCACAAAAGCAAAGAGAGAAAGAAAGAAAAAAAAAATCCCCAATAAAAAGAATCAAACAAGAAAACAGGCAACTGCATAAAAAAAAGGACCAATGGAAACTATTATTTTTTGATTTTGATCTTCGTTTTAAGTATTGAGATAAAGGCCACATTATTCACTATCCATTTACTCCGCATTCGATCAAAAGTACATCTACAGAGCATATAATACGCGAACACATACACATGCCTTCGTTATTTCATTTCCAAAACAAATGGTTCGAATTTAATGAGTGACTATTATCCCCGTGTTTAAAGGCGGCCAGTTCTCCCCCGTTTCCTCTCTGCTGTTATGCACTTGTATGGCCCGAATGGAATGACTTGCTTAGTCCGGAATATATTGCATTAAATTCCCTGCTACTCAATGATGACGCTCTGATTGGAGATTTCTGAACTGTTTTCGGCTTGTAAAAATCGATAACCCGACAAAAGAAGTATTTTATGCGTTCTGGGATTTGAAAAGGCAGTGAGAAAAAAGAGGAGGAGGAAAAAAAAAGTGAAATTAAAATTGTTACGTTACAAACAATTTCGTCTGCCATTAATTGGTATTCACTTCTAGCTGAATTCGGGATTTAAGCCAATGGAGTATTTTGAATGTTGTTCAGCTATCAAATGTATTTAGTTGTATTAATAATAATCTCACCATCCGGTATGCGTGAGTGTAACAATTTAGTTCACTAGTTTAGTTTTCAAAGCATTTTGACAATCATTTGCTTTCCGTCAGAAGAGAAAGACTTTTTTGTAAACTGTGCTCAGTTCAGTTTCATGGTCATATTTTGCATGCAGTTCAATAAAATGAAACCCTTGGTTAATTTATGAATTTTGGGTTTTACCATTGTAAATTGTTTCGAAATGTGTATGGCTTTCTATTCAAAACTAAGCCCATTCGAATTAGTTACCTGACAGATTATTTTGGATGTAATAAATTTAAAAAAAAAGGCTGTATTAAGAATTTTCTGAATATAAACATCGCAATAATGTAGCAAAGATATATTTGGTGCCCATTGTATTCAATATAAATTTTCCGCCTCTAATCGTTACCAATAGTTTACCAAATGTAAATCGTGTTTGACACATGACATATTTTTGACTCATTATATATATATATTTAAAGGTAACATAAGAGAACTAATATTTTCTCCCTTTTACTGATGCCCCATTGGTGCCTAGAGAATTTATAATCTCCCCTTGCTCTCGAGAGCTATGTCACTGGAACCATTTATTTGCATTTAATTGCAAATATGTATTTTATAAGTTGTTCTCTCATTTTGCATACCTGCATTTACTTATTAGGATTTTTCTCTGTACCTCTAATTTATAATAGTGTTCTTAGTTGAACTGGGTGATAATGACCTAGAGTTATCCCTGGCATGTATTATTCAATACAAGACATTTATTATATAATAAAAAAGTTCATGTATTATATAATAAAAATATAATTATAAATGTATTATATAATGGAATAAAATTTCTTTCTCAATCGATTTGTAACCAAAGTCTATATATTTCACAGCTCCACTATCTTTGCCAGATACATGCGTCACATAAATACACGCAAAACTTACATATTTATCTAAAAATAAAACTATACGGTAAATAATTATTAGCAGGTTAATATCTTTTATTGCATTGGGTGAAAAGAGGTAAGTTTTCCGAATGGTTAGAGGTAGCTCGGAACTAAATAGTTATTTTGAATCAAATTTATCATCAGTTATTGATTTCCATATTGAGAGACGCAAGGAGGCGTATCATGCTTAGTGCACGCGTCTTGCATCTTCAATATTATCTATAATAACCAGTTCTTGAACAGTTATCGTATTTTGTGTCAATCGACTTGTAAGAAGCTCTAAAGAGATTATTACAGCATTTGTAAATCCGACAATCGCTGAGCCCCCTAGCTAATACGTGATCTGTTTTCGAAGCGAACATCACTTGCTTTTTTTTAGCAGTACCTTGTCTTTCGCTATTATCTGAAAGCCATGATGGAGATAGGCACGCTTCGTTGTATCGCTAGATCCTTCCTTATAGTAGGTATCTTTGGTTGGACAACAAGCCTGTTATCTTTACTTTCACACTTTCTTCCGTTAATTTTTGAGGCATTGTTTCGTTTTGTCTGGAGCAACTTTCTTTTTCTACGTTCTGCAGTAACAAAAAAGAATTTTGTTTTTTTTTTGAAATCTGTTTAACGTCCTTTTTGAGTACACCTTTCTGTATCATCTTATTATGATGTTCTAATATTATAGCGATGATTTTGTGTCTCTTATTTGATAGGCTATATTCAATGTTTTTACGGAATGCTTATAGTTTTATAATAAAGGTTTATTACTAATACAGCCTATGGGTAATACTGTATGTGAAAATACGTGTTGTGGTTTATAGTATATTTATTGGGGCAAGAACTTTTGAGATTTTTTAAAATTCATATAATGAATAAATTAATTCATATGTTTTTTTCTTTTTTTAAATAAAGTATATATACTTTAAAGACAATTTTTTAAACTTTGTTTATCATTTAATAATGCTTGAAATTAATGTTTTTTTAAAAAAATATGCTGATTAAATTGTTTTTTTAACATATTGTTATTTGTATTTTTCTAAGGCTATCGATTGATAATTTTGTTTTATTTTACTTATTACTATATTGCGTGATAGTATGTTGTATTTTAATGGAGAAATTTATATAAAAGGCACAAAAATTTTACTATACATTGATTTTAATTATCAGAATATTTATAGTTTTGTTCTAAATGAATAAAATTGTAATTCCATGTGAAAATTCCATATAGAAAAATCAGCAACTTTTGACTATTAATTTCTTTGGCTGATTATTTATGAGAAGAGAAGAATACGATGAATCGCCATCAAATAAAACGAAAGGGCCGTTAATTGATTTGAGATTAGGTTCCAGGAAACATAAATTTCTTTAATGGCAGAATGTGCAGTGACTTTGCAGGTAATCAACAGCTGACCACAGCAAATCGGCGGCTATCAGACGTCCGGCAAAACGGCTGTGTGTTTTCTAAATAAATGACTTTTTGTCGTGTCTTTCCTTCATACGATGTTTCATTAAATAGATCTGTGCCCCCTCCCCTTCGTTGCGCATTTTGTGCTACACCTGGTTGAGCCGTTGTGGCAATCCACGGCTATAAAACTGTTTTTATGCCCTTCTGTTGTCTGTGCGAAAGCGGAAAGATACCGAAGGAATATAAATAAATAATGAGGCATTTATTATGGAACTGCTTACAGAGTGCGGTTTGTGTGGTTAGGGAACAATTGGGCGCAATGCGCACGGGATTTCCTTGTGCTGGCAGATACGGTTCACCGGCCCCTGTATTGTGTGAGAGATGACGAGACACAATGTTGACAGTTTATTTCGATGATTGTTTTTTTGTTTCATCGTCACCTTACACGCAATGTTTTTTTTTTGAGGTTTCTGGCCCGACGGCTTTGAGACTTGACGCTCTGCGTGCGACGAAATCGGAGGTGGCTCTTCTTCTTATGGAGTCTCGTTTGGTCGAATTGTTTTGCATCATGTTTGCCCGAATTTTTTTTAAAAAAATACATTTTGATTTTCTTGTTGAAATTAAATTCAGAATGTTGATAATTTTTATTCTTTTATATTAGTGACACTGGACACTAATATAAAAGAATAAAAATGGTCAACATTCTGCAAATTTCTGGAGATTTATAATTATTGTCACTTTTATATTAGTCAATAATTATAAATTTATTTAAAATGTTTAAGCATTCCTTCAGCGGTAACTTTTTGTTTAAGAGGTAGTTATGTATGAAATATTACTAATAAGAAATAAATTTGAATCCAAATTATGCAATTTAAAAATTCAATACATACTGCCGAATAATTTTCACAAACAAGAAATAATTTATTTATTTTTAAAATCTGACCCTAACCAAGAATAAATTCTTGAATTTCCGTCAACACAATGATTGTGAAATATGGATGCAGAGGGAATATCGAATTTCAGTATAAAAATTTTTGAAATAAAGTGATGAAGGCCAAGGAAATGTGCTTTAGAGAAAACGAGGTTAAATGAATACTATTTTAATATATTTTTTCATGCCATAAAAACATATTTGCAAAATTTTATCTAATATTTTGTGTGATAATTTTTATTGCTAATTTCTTTTAACAAAGTTTAAAAAAACTTTGATTTGAAATGTATTCTATCAAATTCTAAAATAAGGTTATGAAAAAATATAAATTAAAAAAAATCAAAAACTTATATTTATCAAATGTATGAGTTTCCTTTTTTTTTATCTATTGTTTTATAATTATTTTGTTGAAACCTATAGCAACATACATACGGTTATCTTTAAAATAAATAGCAATCATAGGATACATTACTCTGAAAAAAAAAATTAAATAATCTTCCACACTAAAAGCAGTGTTGTCTTATACAGCCAGTCAATTTGTAAAATTAAAAAAAAAAAAAAGGCACTGAAATCATTGAAATTGTAAACAGACTAGGATTTTTTTCCCTCGTGCAGTTCATGATGAACATAATTTTCTTTTTCCTTTCTTACGGCGTTAATTTATCGTTCCGATTACATTTTTTTTAATGTCTCATCAGAACTCTCTCTCCGCCGTATTCATCATCCCTATCTTAACTGATATTTAATCGAGCAGAACAGGCGATTTTATTAACGTAACAATCCTCTCTAATTTAGACCGATAAAATAGCAGCACAGAAAAGGCGATTTCGTGTTTTCTTTTCAATTTTTTTTTTTTTTCTTTTCTTTCCTTTCCTCTTCCTTCTCCCATACAACTCATCTCGCCTTTTTTTTAAGCATCATTGAGCGGGGGAGGAGAAAAAAAAAAGTCCGTCCCGAGTAAATAAATAAAGGAAAAAAGAAAAGAAAAAAGGAATATAGAATTGTAATTGAGTGAAGTCGAGCCCTCGTTTATTTAACACGAGATTTTTCGCTATTAACCTTTTAGCCACATTACCGACATTCGTGCTTAGACATTGATTTTTTATCACGCCTAAATTCTGGAGGTGGGGAAGTGGAAAGAAGGGGACGTAGGAGGAGGGAGTTGAGAGAATTAAAATAACGATGTCACATCTCCCCACTCCCTTTTCCCGAACTCCGGAGAGGGAGGATAGAGGGGGAAAAAAAAGGAGAAATTAAAAAGAAAAGGGAAAGGGAAAAAAAAAATATGAGAAAAGGGAATTGAGATATTTTTCTTTTGCTTTAAACGTAAATTACCGCGGAAGAACGACAAACCAAAGGAGTTACAAATTCCAATACGAAGTACATTATGAATCGTTGATTTTGCTAATCGGTTATTTAGAGACTTTGAATTTCTCCCTTCTTTTTTTTCCCTCTGTTCTTGTCCCCCTTTTTTTGCTTCCCAATTCGCCTCCAAGCGTTTGGTAACTTTGGTTTTGCTTTTTTTTTTTAAAAAAAAGATCAGTCGTTCCGAGAAAGATTTTTCGCTTTCTTTTATTAGCCACGCCTTTCGCCTTTGAGATTTGCCGACTTCGTTGCCGATTTCGACTATGTGATTTGGATGTAAGGTTTTGCTCAAATGTTTTTCCGGCTGCGCATAAAAGCACGTTCGAATGAAAATTCCATTCTGAAAGCTAGTATTTCTTTTCTATTTTGAGTGAAGTGTGGTTGCAAATAACATTTCAAATTGTCTTTGATTGGTGATCGTAACAATTAAGAATTAATGGGATGACTTTCGGGAACTGAAATCTAAAAATTCGTAGCCCTATCAATTATTCATCTTATTTTTTAAAATAAAAATTGAGATAAATATATCCATGATGTATACGAAAAAATAATTGTTTTACCTTGCCTTATTATTTTTAAAAGTTGAATGTAAAATAAAATATGCTTAGTGTTTAAATTTAAAAAAAAATTACCAAGAAAGCCAGAATGTAATTGTAATTCGGAAATATATTTTATCTGATTAATTGAAAATTGGAATGTGTTTGGGGGGG